>BLKR01009927.1:0-78465 GCA_011170035.1 Teleogryllus occipitalis
TACCACTCTTGTAATTAATATTGCTTTCAAGTTTCTTTAATATAAAATGTGTTTTTATAAAATAAACTTTAAAATAGGGAATGGATGGCTCTGTGTCAATGTGATATACCATTATTCGCAGAGTAATGGCTTCGATTTCCTGTCTGCGTAGATACTTTTATCCATTCTATTACCAAAAAATCCACTAATTTACAAAATTCTACATTTGTCTACTCAACGTTAGGCTTGAAACGGGCAAAATTCGCGAAACAAAACAAGGAATTTAAAAAAAATTATAATAGATGCGCAGCATTGATATCAAAATAACACGATTTTAAATCGGGAATAACAAGTATTTTAAAATATTGTACTGTTATTTTCATTTTTACACGAACAAAACTGACCTAGAGCACAAACTTTACTGTGAAATTGCGATCTTAATGCTTCGGATACCTCGAAGATACACATAGTACTTCGGAAAGAAATTCGTTTAGCAAGAAATATCTCAGAATTCTAGCTGTATAACGAAGAAATATCATGGTTTTATTGTATCTGTATGTAATTCAATAAATCCCGTCTGGACGTCTCCTGCCTGCCTTGATACGAGTTTTATTCTTACTATACTGTTTGTCTCCTTTACTTAGATAGAAACAAAATAGTAAATGCATGTACTGATTCACAAACGCTTTTCATAGATAATGTGAATAAAGATTATGGAACTGTTGGTGTTACAGTTACAATTATTCTTAATGTGTCAAAACGTATTTGCAATGTCTTACTTTGAAGTTAATACGGTTTCCAGAAAGTAGGTCTCATAAATATTTCTGGAATCCCTTGTCTTCATGGGAGAGGCTTAGATTGTAAATTGAAATTTCATAGCTTTAAATTAAAATTAAATAAATTTCAAAATTAAATTTGTCGAAAAGGGGTTTTGAATGTGGAAATGTTCCTGAACATTGATTGCTATGGTGTATGCTATTGGTGATAATTATGTATGTAGTATAGTAGATCAGTAGGTATAAATATATTTTGTGTTTTCAATTTTGTAAAATACAACAAATATAATACAAATTTTTAATAAAAAAATAACAGTGATTTTTTTCATTTCAAAAAAATATTTCGACCAAATTTAACAAAAAAATACTGCTTTTAGTTACACACAAGGCGACAATATTAATGACGTCTTTCTGTTTTCTAGGATATTATAGTTCAGAAAAGAGTTGCATAAAATCATCTTTGTTGAGAGAGATTATCGATTTTCCCCCATATTCCTGAAGTTACTTCCAACCTGTCAATTGTCTTTGGAAGTACTTTCGACTCCAAGTAAAATGAGATAAGACCATATACAGCGTTGCCACTAGGCAAGATAAGAAAAATCAATATTTTCACTCACCGCTGAGAAAACTGAACTACTTCCTATTCATTATACAAAGGGCTCAGAAAAGCAAAGCCATACAAGAGCTAGTTATCTCAATAGAGGAAGGGAGACCTGTCTGTTTCAGAGGCGGAAAATACTGTTTTTTAGAAATAACTAGCAGTTTATAGCTCACAGCCATTCGGTATTGCTCCAGCTTTTCTTGTTATGAGTATTTTGCTTTCCTCTCTCTCAGATTCAAAGGTTAACTTACCTACTGTTGCTCCAAAAATCACACAGACATTTTCGTACTTGTTAGTCTCTTAATACATTTAGTGAGTTAGATTTTCCGTTTTCCCCGTCCTCATCCCAGCTACTAACTATTGGCGCCTCTGACACATTTTTACTTTATCATACTTCGTGACAAGAGAAAGTGTTGTAACCGTGTGTCGACGGATTTTATACTGAAAACTCTTATTAACAGGTCGTGGTAAGGAAAAAGAGGATAAAACGTCTTCGTATACGAGAATACAGCAAATTACTTCCTCTAACACGTTGTGTAATCAGTAGAGCCCGGACGTTTGGCAAAATGCGTATTTGTTATTGTTACTATTTTACAGAGTTAGCAGAAATTTTTTTCCCAGCGCAGGACATTTTACCCAAAAACAGAGGACATTTCAATGAAAAGGAGGGCATTTTACATTTTTGATAGACCACGATGTATAAACTATGTACTCAACAATTCCAAACTAAATTAGTCTTTGAAAATCACATTAGACTTGAGTTCATTAAAAATGAAAGCTTCCGACGGGATAACTTCGCCCTCGCACCCACCTTCGTTATGCACCAAACAATAAGCATCAATAATACTTATATCACAATAAGCCTAATGATCTATTACGAAGGCCATTTATTTGAGTAATATTCTAGATATTCAAGACATTAAGTCCCTTGAACTCATTTAATTACTTTGAAATTATCCCAGTAATATTTTCAATTCAACAGAACAAAAGAAGAGAACATTCCATGAAATTTTAAGAAAGGAGGGAGGATAGGAGGACAATGTTAAACTAGAGGTGCTACAGAATGGCACAGACTTTCTCGTAGTAAAGTTTTCTAATTTCCTTGGTGTGCTCTGGCTTTAATGTCTTGCTCTTTTCTCTGACCAGTGGCCACTTATCGTAGAGCAAAATTATTTTTTCGAAATTTTCCCAACTTTTCAGTTTTCAAATAGTAGAACCGAAATATTATTTCAAGCATATTAAAGAAGGCTAAAAACTTATCGTAAATACCAATATTCATTCAAAAATTTTGATTAGTTTTTAAGAAAATGGCGTTGAGGTCTTTCCGTAAATGCAAAATTTTAAGCTCTTTTTTACAGGAATCTATTGAGTTTTCAGAAAAGTTCATTTGAAGTGATTTAAAGTACTTATACTCGTAAATGTAATAATGTATACAAATCAATGGAAATGTCTATATTAATGATGGTATTAAAAAAATTACATTTGTGTATTTTTTGAAAAAACAAATGAATACACTGAAAAGAACTTTACGTTATATTAAACAGTGCAACTAGCACTATCAATTGCAAAAATTTCAAGAAAAAATTTGGAGCCATTTTCGAGAAAATGGCATTTGTGCGTTTCTGAACATACGGAATTTTGAGCTCATTTTTACAGAAAACTGTTGAGTTTTTGAAAAACTATATTTGACATTATTTAAAACACATGTTCGTATATATCTAATAATGTGAAGAAATCCTTGGTAATGTAAATATTACCGACGAGAGAGGCAAGTCAAAATAATTTAATTTTTGAAAAATTTGAAAAAACGAAAGAATAGAGAAATATGGCGTTTATGTCATCGGATAGGGTGCATTTGGTACTATCCCTACCAAAAACTTAAAAAAATTTGAAACTATTTTTGAAGAAATGGATTTGGGAGTTAAAGTGTTTACAAAATTTGATGAAACTAAACAAAAGGAAGATTTTTTCAGATAATTAATATGTTCTTATTCTTTCAATAATTGTATTACACATTTTCGTAAATTTATGAAGGTTGTATAACTCACTTCAAAACCAGTTATCAAATACTCATTGAACTGGAGATGAAATATTATAAGAATGGATCAAATAAGTGCACTTCATGTCTATGCAATTGCGATCTTTAGACCTTTAGATATCTAAATATAATACTACATGGATAATATATAATTGTCATTGCTATTTAATGTTTTTTGCAATTATGTTTTTCTTTAGAAATAAGTTGAAGGGAAATATTATCAAGCTCTTCTCTTTGCTTAAATATTGTTGGCACCATTAATTGCTTAGTTTCTCTGAATGTTTTGTTGAAAATAAAAGATATCAGTCCAAATTTAAATTTCGGTAACCAACAAAATCAAAAATAAAGAAAAATAAATTTCATAAATTTTGTTAATTAGATTTATTTTCTCCTATTTGATCTATTTCGAGAAATTTTATGACATTATTTAAAGCGCATGTACTCATAATTATAATGTAAACAAATTTTCGCTAATGTAAATATTAACGATGTAACAAACATGTCAAAAACTTTACATTTTTGTAATTTTTTAAAATAAAAGGATAGAGCAATATGGCATTTATGCCATCTTATAAGGTACATTTACCACTATACCTTCAAGAGTTTAAAGATAACTAGAGGTGTTACAGAATGGTACAGACTTTCTCGTAGTTAAGTTTTCTATTTTCCTTGGTGTGGACTGGCTTTACGTCTTCCCTCATTCTCTCGCCAACTGCCATCTATCGCCGCCGAAAATACATTTTTTGACATTTTCTCAACTTTTCGCTTTCTTAATACTAGAACCGAAATTATACTTCAAGAATATCAAAGAAGAGTAAACCCTTGTTCTTAATAACAATTTTCATTGAAACATTTGGAGTAATTTCTAAGAAAATGGAGTTAAACGTCATTGCAAATGCGAAATTTAAAGCTCTATTTCACAGGAATCTATTGAGTTTTCGAAGAACTTCACTTGAAGTCATTTGATCCACTTCTACTCACAAATGCAATAATGTATACAAATTGATGGAAATGTGCGTATTCAGGTAGTGAGAGATATTTCGAAAAAATTACATTTGTGTACTTAAAAAAAACAAATAAATATACAAAAACTAACTTTACGTCTAATTAATAATATATTAGCACTATGGAGTCGGAAAATTTGCAGAAAAAAATTTGGAGACATTTAAAAAAAATTGCGTTTTAGGGATTCTGAAAATGCGGAATTTTGAACTCGTTTACATAGAAAACTGTTGAGTTTTCGAGGAACTTTGACATTATTTGAAGCACATGTACCCATATATATAATAATGTGAAGAAACCGTCTATAATGTAAATATTACTGATGTGGGAGATAAGTCGAACAAATTACATATTTTAATTTTTGAAAACAATAAAGGACTAGAGCAATATGGCGTTTATGACATCGCATAGGGTATATTTGGCGCTACCACTACCAACAATTTAAAGAAACATTTTGGAGCCGTTTTTGAGAAAATCTTGTTTTTATAATTTTTTAAAATTCCAAATATTTTACAGGAAAACTACTAAAATTTTCAACTTTTGGAGCCGTTTTTGCGCGCAGCATAACATAACTTTCTCTTCACTACGTATATTACTCCGTATATACGTAGTACGTATACGAGAAAGTAAAAATAACCAGCATTAGATCACAGCTGGAAAGAGGGTGATGCAAAACCAAAAACCTAACCTAGACTAAAGAGATCAGAAGACAACTAGTACCGTACGAGGGTTTGTGGAGGGTTTCGACTGCAGATGAGTATGATCGCCTGGTCTCCGAGGCTCGATCGCTAACTTTCGCAAATGCCGTGCAGTAGCAACGGAGTGTCTCTTTTCCTGGAAGCTCTAGAACTGTGCTGAGACGTTTGAAGGAGGCAGGACTAAATTTTCGACGCGCCGCAAAAGAGGAGAAGCTCAGAGATGAGCATAAACTGTACCGCCTTGCGTTTGCTGAGGATAACATAAATCGTGATTGGGAAGATGTTATCTTCTCAGACGATTGTGTGTTTTCTTCTGCTAACGATGGTTCGGTAAGCGTTTTTCGACCACCCGGCACTTGACACATTGCGGAATATGTGGCTGAGGCTTACCGCTCCGGTCGCGTATCCGTGGCGTGTTGGGGGTGGATGAGCGCGCGCGGATTAGGTATGTTGCACAGAATAGACCAAGGCCCCCATGGGCGAGGATTGACCGGCGGGGAATATGTGCACATCCTAGGAAATGTTATGGTCCCTTCCGTACGGGTGCTTTATCCTGACGGTGTAATACGTTTTCAGCAGGACCATTCTCCAGTCCATAAATCTCAGTTGGAAGTTCTTTAGGAAGAACCACTATATTTTCAAAATTTTCTCAAAAATGGCTCCAAAAATCTTGGTGTAACTTCGACCTCGGACAGCGTGAAGAACGCTTAAGTGATTAGCGTAGGTCACATTTTCGTTGAAATATCTAATTTTTCGAAAAATAAAATGTTCAAATTTTTCGGTGCTTTCCTCGATCTACAATATTAAAGTTAGAGATTTTTTCTTCATGGAAAGTGTTCTTTAAAGACAAATTTTGAAATAAGGTCATGTGCTACAATTTATCAAAAATATGAGTGTTTCTCGCGAATTTTGTGTGAAATTTAGACAGTTTTTACATATTTTAAGCATTTTTTTTCTAAGAAACCGGTTCCAATTTTTTCTTTAAATTTTTTTCTCGGTGGAAAAAAAAGGAGTGTTAGTCCCATTTCCAGCAAACTCTGAATTTTCGAAAATTGTTATATATAAACATTTCAAAACTACAAAATTGAAGATAGAGATTCTTTCCATAAACAGAAACTGTTCTAAAAATCAGCTCTTTAAAAGAGATAATTTAAAATTGTTTAAAAAATGAGTACTTTTTCCGTAAATTGTGCTTAAAAATAAGCTTTTTTTCACAAATAGAACAATAAAACCTTAAGAGAATGGCCCCTCAAAGTCTCAGAATTTTCGAAAATTTCAAAGTTTCATTTTTAAGTGGTGGTGATATCTTACTTTTCTCTGTTTCGTTTATTAATATAATTTTGGTATACTTGACAACCCTTGTAATTTTTTGGCTGGTTTCATGAACTCAACATGCATGTAGCCGACTGTGATTTATCCATTCGACATTCATTTGGTAAATACTCAATGCCGCATTTTACGCATCTACGCGTGACTTTACAGTAGTTTGACCGTATTTTTGGCACCGATGGCATTGAACTGGGGTTTTCTTTTTATATTGTGGTTCAAATTTGATGCATGCATTCAAAAGTTTGTCAATTTTGTAAATTTCTTTATTGTGAAAGTTCTGATTTGGTGTTGTGACGTTCTTTTGAGAAGAAATAAAAGAGGTCATCTTCGTCAACATATTATGTTGACGAAGATGACCTCTTTTATTTCTTCTCAATTTCTTGGTTGTTTTTGTGTGGTTCTAACTCCATAATGTGGAGGTGGAAAAAAGGGTGGTCTAAAATATTCTAGGATACCCGATATCGCACTTTCTGTATGTTACGAACAAGAAGGCCCTGAGATTTACGTTCATCTTTGACTTCTTCTTTGTTCACAGACAGTGAATATAACGAAGTACTACACGGAATACTCTGTTTTATTTTGTTTGATATTTGTGGTATTCCATATCTTTTTCATCCAGTACTTTAGTTATTTTTCTGTAGTCTTCAGTACTGAGTATGGTTTTATTTTTACTTGGTCTCTATGCATTTGATTTGTGAATTCCTTTAAATACATGTGATAGTTTAGAAATTCTATTAACTTCGGTATATTCAAAACATTTGCACAAATATTGATAATATACTGATACTTGTCGCATTTTGCGTTTGCTTTTCATAGCGTCAAGTTCAGGTAGCTATATTTTGTTCATTAAGTCCCAAATAATCCAAACAGTCATTTCAAATTCAATAAAACTCTACAATTCCGTTGCTAATAATATAATTTGAAATGATTTTCTACAAACGATTAAAAGGAGATATGAACATGCCCCTGGCCGAAGGAACTACAGTAAATGACTGACTACAATAAAAAAATATTTCAAAGAGCATTATATTAAGCGTCCAATGACCCCAAAAGGGCTTGGAGACGCGTTAGGAAGGCGCAACAAATTTAAAAAGAAACTTATTCATTCTAAGAATGGTTATAATTAGTTGAAATGGTAGTGTATGGTGTTTGCTTTCCAGAGACACGGGAGCATTTGAAGAACACAATAAATTAAAGAATTTGTGAATGTTATGACTATTATAGTGTAGCGGGTTCCTAGTTGAAACGACTGATTCTTTTATATGCTCGGAGAATTTGTGCGATCTCAGAAGATGACCTTCTTGGCATTTACGTATTTAGGGAACAATTGTACTCGTAAGAACTTAAGTTTCCATGCTTTTGACTCGATAAGCAATGACCTCAATCGACTTACATTCTGAAGGTAGTTTCAAATAGCATTGTGGTGACAGGGTCAGATGGAAAAAGAGTGTACGTTTCGTTTGCAAAACGACTTGAAGGGCAGATTTGTGAGGTAACTGCGAAAAGATTGACTCTTAAACAAATGTGACTTGTCATGACGAACTAATTTCTAATAAACAATTGCATACTCGTATCTCGATAATGAAAGGAGATACCGCCGATCGGATTGTGGAATTTTGCATTTCGTTTAAAGACAGTTTAGAGAAAATAAAAAATTTGCAATATTTGCAAATTTATAAACAATGTTCAATTTTTGCAATTCTGAAGTCGGAAGAGTTCCCTGATGTCCCAGAACCGAAAACTACGAATTAACAATTTTGCAACAAATAAAAATTTTATAAACAGTTTCGAAACGTGTGCTGTACGGACCAGGAGGGTCCTCAATTTGTCTCCGAGTTGAATATTGCAAAATAACAATTTTGACAAGAGATGCTAAATTATTACTAAATACCTAGTTTAATTGTTGCAAAAATGTTAAATTTAGTAAAACCGGATACTTAAATACTATTTTTTCGCCAAAACTTCCCACCCCCAAACATTTTCCTGATTCTGGAGCCGCCATCGCACATTTCATTTCTTCGACCCGGATTCGTAATATTCGTTCATATACTTAAGTTGTTTTGCATTAAAATTAATTCAATTGATTTTTCGCAAGTAAATCTAGATCATGTGAAAAATGTAATTAAACATTTTTCAAATCCACTAATTCTATTGCATGTGGTAAATATATTTATGTCGTAATGTATAATATTATCTTTATTGATGTATTTCATGTAGGCCATCAAATGGCTTGCACTATGACGTAATGTGATCATTCCCGCCCCTTGTGCCTTCTGCGCCAATACTTTCAACCCTTAGGATAAACACACCTATCATACGGAACGTTGATTCTAGATATCCTGATTGGGCGAAATCCGGCCTATCAGCTTCTCAGTCGTTGGCAGTTGGTTGAGATTGTTCTTTTGTAATAGTTAACTATGAAAGAAGCAGATGGCGTTGTTCTCCTTACAGTGCTGCCAGAATGTGCAGAAGTACTGGGACTTCAGAAATTGGCCATACCCATTTTACGTGACGACGGCGGTACAGGAATCTATGCTTCTGATAAACGATATAAAAGTTATTCATCTATATATTTAAAAAAATAAGGTATTCTGCGATTGCTTCGTTTAGAGCTTCTACTGAACCGATTGTAGTATTGTTTCCTTTAAATGAAAGAATGTGATCCCTAGATGTGTTATCAGATATTGTTTGTGTTGATTCACCAACATTTACGGTGTAAATTAATTAATTAATTAAATCATTCTTTAATACTACGCTTATCAGTAGTCAATTGTTTTCTTCCAAAGGGTGGCTGTTTCAAAATCGATTATATGAAACCCTAGATGTGAGTCCACGCTGCTTCATGGTGGCGCTGCTTGATGTTTTGTTTTGATTGTTGAGATTTGTTTACAATTCGTCACGGTTTTGTTTCAGTGTAATTATTGCATTGTGGCTTTGACAGTTTGCATGTATTTGCTTTTGTGATGTATTTTATAGAGAACATTCGGACAGTGGGTTTTGCTTGGTTGTACTGAAGTAGTGAAGTTGTTCACAGGTTATGTCGAATTCCGAATCGTTGTCCACGCGCCCCCAAAGAAGCAAACGTACATTAACTGGACGCAGAGAATGAGAAAGTCAGCGCAGAAAATGTCAGTTTTGTTCTCCATTGTACTTCCCATACGAGAGAAATTCTGCAAACGTGTTTACTCTGTGTTGCTTAAATAGGAAAGTAAGTTTACCTTCGAGCAATATGCCAGAAGTAATCAAATGACACATCAAAAAACTTTAGAAATAATATCCGTCAGTATAATAGTGCTCTTTCTTTTGTGTCATTTCGTGTATTATTGGAATATGTGGGCCATTTTGCATTGCCACCTGGTCATGGACCATACGTGTTCAAAAGTTTGGGAACTACACATCACAGAATATCTTCGTTATAACCCGAAGATCCAAACAATGCAACATATTGTGAACATTAGTCTGGGCACAGTATTTTACATTTATCTAAGATCTCACCGTCAAATTTTGACGGGTTCTCACTAGTTGTTAATAATATGAAGAACACACTGGCGTGTTTTCTTTCCATTTGAATTGGCCTTGAATATGCCTTATGAAAATATATAATTAATATAATAAATTATATCGCAAAGGTTTCTTTCTTATAGGAATAAACTATTTTTTAAAAAGAATTTTGAGTGAATTAAGATTTTGTTTCATATCTTTTATTGAGCATATGAATGTATATTTTGGCATTCTAAAGTTATATGAGAACATTTTTGCAAACATTGCTAATGGTCACATTTTTATTAAAACATAAGATTACAAATAAGTATATTTTAAAAATATTTATGTTTTCTAGGAAATCATTGTCGATACTTCTATTAAGTTCTATGAGTTCAACGTTCCAACTAACTGGCGTACAATTTCCTTGATCTCTCTTGATAAGCAGATAGGTTAAAGCTGGAGGATTTTCTTCGATTTGTTCATCTTTCTTCCCATATACCTTCCTCTAATTTTAACTTCCTTGAATGTTTTGAATGACTATTCAAACCTCTCAGTGAAAAGTGAACTCACAAGATCAAAACTTTTGTGGATTTTATCAGTAAACTAGCGGGAGTAAAACGGACATTTCTTTATCACAATCATGTATTAGGCAGAACTAGTAGTGCTGCACCAGCACATTCTGCATCAATAGTGTCTCTTTACTAATTCCAACTTCTGTCCTAACAATTCAGCCACTAGTTGACAAACAGCCAACCAAACGAAGCGCGAGAGATTACTTCGACAGTTAGGAAGAGTTGCTATTTCTTACCAATCTACAAAACAAACATGATGAAATCACTACTGTAGTATCCTCACCATATAATTATACAGACCAGTAAGAATATTTTCACACAAGCTTACCTTGATCACTTCGGAAAAAGATTCCAACTTGAATGATTACGCCATAATCAGCGATCTAATCTTTTTTATAGCAAAACGCTATTTTTTCTGTTTTCAAAATTCAAGTAGTATATGGCTTAGTGTAGGGATCACAGAATTTTGAAAACGTACACATAATTCATTTAGCCATAGCACGTCACACAGTTTTTAACTGTTTTTGGCATACAATAAATAAAATAAAAAAATTATAGCATAAGAAACCAATAATTTGAAGCCTTTTCTTTTCACGAGAAACTTTTTCCCCAAAAAAAGTTTTCAGGTTCAGCAAATATTATGAAAATCAATCTACGGAAACCGCTTTTTTATTTCCTTAAAGATGTTGCTTCATCAATGGATCAAAAAGAAATACCTATTGAAAAATATTTAGATATTTGGAAAGCTTTTGTTGTCATTCATCATAACATTTTGCTTTCAAAATTACATTTATATGGAATTCGTAGTATTCCCATAGAGTCGATATCCTCCTACTTCAAAGATCGACCGCAGAGTGTAGCAATACCGTATTGGCACAAAAAAACTTCCTTAAGTCATCTTTGCAATTTTTTTCAAATTGAACATGGGGTCCCGCAGGGTTCGATCTTATGCACTCTATATTCTGTACGTAAACTATTTGCCGTCGTTCGTTAGAGATGAAAGAACAGTTCTATTTGTTGAATACAATATTCAATATTCTTTGTTTACAATACAATATTCTTTGCAAAACGAAACAATAGGCAGTTCGATTTTAGATGTTTCAAATTGGTTTCTTCATAATGAATTAATAGTACACGAAGAAAAAACAGTTTCAATGCAGTTTTGCATTTTAAAGGGGCAACCGAATGCGCCATTCAAAACGAAAATATGCAATTGGCTGATGTTAAGTAACACCATTTCTGGTTCTCACAATTCAGTCAAACTTCAAAAGGAATATCTTTATAAATGAACTGAACACTAAATAAAGTTAATTAGTATGTTACGCATTCAGAATTCTTTGAACGTTATGAAGATCGTGGCGTGTATTTTACGAACGTTCCCGCATCAGATATGACATAATATTCTGTGGAAGCGCATTATATTGCATTCAGACTTTTAGATTGCAGAAACGAGTACGAATAATAAGGAAATGCTGTTCACATGATTGCTGCAGGTCTCTTCATTGGACTTGGAATCTAATCACTGCCGTGGTTCTTGATTTACAAATCAGTAATTTTTTTCAAAAATGTAGGTGGGAACAGCTTTTCATCTAATACAGATGTCTATAGCACTCAATATAGTATTCATATTCATTAGTTGTCAATATCAACGACCTACTAGAAAAAATGGCCTTACAATACACGTAGTACATTATTTTACAATACATTTCCAGATAACAATAACCGAATCAAAATCGATACACAAGTTTGAGTGCCAAATAAAATCTTTTCTGATGCATAACTGTTTCTCTACGATTAGAAACTACTAGTGGCCTGCAGCTGCCAAAACTTCTGCTGAACAAAATCACACAAAATGTTTTTTTCAAACAGAAACGCGCATCAACACATTGCTCAAGAACAACAAATAAACTACTCTCTTATACTAAGTATTACATTATACACTCTCCTATCAAATATTTTACACAATATATTTTCAAGATTACAGCAGTAGCATAGTGTAGTATATTCGAATGCACAGTACAACAATTCTCTACACACCAAGAATATCAGAAAAGTTGTTCCATAACGCAAGACGTGAATAGTAAATATTTTATGGTAGGCAGCCTTTTCCTTGGAACCTTGCTGTCGCATGACGTCAGCTGTCTCCTAAGAAGTGACACAAATTGAGTTTGAGAATTCAGTGGATAGATGCATTCTGATAATAGAATAACAATCAAATATTTTATTTTCAAAAAATCATTGTTTTTATATTTTTCCCGATGTATTGGGAATTAACAAAATCATGGATACCTTGCACATGGTCTTAGGCTGCTTAGTTATCTCTCAATTTCTTCGTGCATACAAAATTAGTAATATTTGATAACTGATGATAAAAAAGAAAAAAATATTTTAAAAATAATGTTTAATAAATTAGTTAACATTTGCACTATATAATTTTAAAGTACTTAACTAAATATGCCTGTAACAAGTGATGTACTTCTGCTTCTGGATAAATTACCACCATCTCAATTAGGTTTTTCTTTAAGTTTCCCTGACCCATTGACCAAATGCTGAGAATAGGGCTAGCCCATTGTTTTTTTCTGGACATAAATCTACAGCTTCACTATGCTCACTTTTGTTGATATCTCCTTTTGCAAGTTGTGATAAGAGTAGAGCCGGGTGTGTGTGTAGCTATTTTGTTAGCAAGCTGCAAGAGAAAATCTGTAGTTTGTTTCCGATGCAAATAAGTTTTCTATTACTCGAGAGCAACAATTTATAGTTCTCAAATATTGCTAACCGCGCTTTGTTTGTAGTTATATTGATAACTCTACTATGTATAGTAAAAGAGTGGGGAAAGAATTCTGGAGCTCAAGAAAACGTGCGCACATTTATACCCCACACATCCCATATTTTTTCTGTTTTCGTTTTGACGAAAATAAATTGAACAAATCAAATGAAAAACTCAAAGTGACTTATGAATCTGTCGTCTTTTATCATTGAAATATTATATCAGAAACACTGAAACACTATAAAGAAACAATTTTCTACGAAACTAATACTTTTAATTAAATATACCAACACAAATTAAACTATCAAAAATTGCGTTCTCTAGTGCGACAAACATTCACGAATATCATAACAACTATGCAGTAGGCAGCCACACTTCATACTTGCTGCCATTCACTTATTGTGTTCCGCTCTTTTGTAGGCCCCAAAAAATGTAGCCATTTGGGTTAATTTCGACCTGATGTGAAGTCGGTCGTGTCTCGATACCAGTCAAAATTACATGAAAATTACTAATATTTTGAAAAGAGGTGTAAAATAATTACATCTAATAAAGATAAGATATATTAGATTAAATTTTGCAATTTTTGAAATTCCAGAGGTTTTAATGATTAATGAAAAAATCATAAGTGACGCTTTGGTCAGTAAAGAAATAATAAATTTGATTTCATTTATCTATGAAATTTTCTGCTTAAAATATTTGATTTTGTCTCTCTTGAAAAGTAGCTACGTTAGTTTCCCACTGAGCTCTAGAAGCTTAGCTTGGGTTCGTGAAAAAAGGGAAAGAAAACTTATGGAGCCACTTTTGAGAAATTCTAAAAATATCCTAGAGGCTTCGTATTAAGTACCGGTTAGAAGTCGTTAGTTCTAAAATTACTAGGTCTAATGAGAGAAAGTTTATTTTTTAGTCAAGTGACAGGAGGCCAACGAAAATATGTCTAATAAGAAATGGTACAATAATTAAATGTTTAATACAATTTGGTTCAATTGTTAAAAAGTATCATAAAATTTGACTGACACGAATGTCTAATCCATTTTCATCTAAAAGAAATACATAACATTATGTTACCCTCGTTATAATTGCCAGTATATTTAAACCACAATATGAAGCGATAGTCTAGTTAACAAAGTACATAACGTATATAATCAGAAGACAGCGTAGAAAATAGTTTTCGCTTTTCAAAGTGACTGGAATTGAGCTACATATTAATTTAAGCTACATATTAATATGTAGCTCAAAGACCGTAAGTAAACATCGATATTTGTTAGTGATTCAAGTTGCATTACTAGCTCCTCTCAAAAGCTCCTCTAATACATTCTATTCTTAGTAGTGTTTTTAATTCGGAAATGGTAAGCGTAGTTGTAAAATCGTTTTTCCTTTACACGAGGTGTTGGAGTAAGTGCTCATTGTGAATCACATTTATACGAGTAATTTAATATGAACGCTTGCTACAAAGCGATTGCTACAGTGTTGCCTCGGAAACAGCTGTCTTATTGGGAATGTAGTTGACATTATTGAAATTCATACTCTTAGTTTTCAAGCATAATTGAAATTTATACTTTTAGTTTCCATAGATTAACTATATAAAATGAAAACTTTATACTAATAGACATTCCAGTTTTGGGCCACTTGTGTTATTGGATCTTTTCCCTCGTAGTCCTGAAGCATTAGGTCTGTCACCTTCGACTCACTGAATATCAGGCAATACATCAGTGGACTGAATTCAATGTATCCCCCAGAAATCACATTACATTCTCGCCTAGCTACATGCTTACATAGCAAAGAGAAAGTATTGTAATGCTACGGTGGAGATCTACGTTATTTTGACAGAAAGATACTAAAAAATGGGTTCACGTGCAAAACGTCTGGCTGTCCATCTAACTTGGTCAATATTAGCATGTAAACCGTTCAGACGATTTTCTCCACAATTGATTATCCCGGATCCATCTGGCTGAATTCACTGTCCTCCGAGTTTGAAATTGCTATTTTGATTGGGGGGAGTACTTATTCTCAACAATATTTTCAAACTTTTCTCAAAAATGTCTTCAAGTTATTTGATTGAACTTTTTTCTAGTATAGCGTAAAAGACGCCTGAAAAGTTACCCAGCCTTCGTTTTCATTCAAACATCTAAATTTTCGAAAATCGCAAAAGAACAAAAAATTTTCAGCGTTTTCCTACAACTACAAGATAAATGGAGAATATTTTTTCTTAATGAAAACAATTTTTCAAAGACATCTTGAAATAAGATCATATATAATTTTTCGAAAATATGTACCAGATTAGATCCTCAATAAGTACATATTTCACATAAAATATAGGTAATTGTGAAATAAATATTTTCTCAAAAATGGCTCCCTATTTTTGGTTTAAATTTTTTCCTTGCTATAGCAATGATCGTTTAAAATGGCGCAGGTCCATTTTTGGCGAACTATCTGTATTTTTGAAAATTGCAAGAAATAACATTGAAAAACTACAAAATTAACGATACATTTTTTTCGTTATTCAAGTCTGTTCTAAAAAAGATCATATATCTTTAAACCAGATCATGTACAATTTTTTGTTAAAACAAGCAGTTTTCGTGTAATTTTTTTACGCTTGACGTTCATGGAATTTCTTTTTAAAAAATGTCAAAAGCCAATTTGTTTCTTTTCTTTCTTTCTTTGTTTCTTTCTTTGTTTCTTTCTTTGTTTCTTTCTTTGTTTCTTTCTCTGTTTCTTCCTTTGTTTCTTTTCTTTGTGTCAATTTGTTTCTTTATTTTTTTTCCTAGATCGAGGCTTAAAATGGCGCAGTTTTCATTTCCTTTGAACTCCCTGGATTTTCGAAAATTTCAAAAGTTGCAAGAAATTGAGTGCTATCGCACTATTTAAATTCAGAGATGAGTGTAACCAAACCAATCCAGGTTGCGACAATTGCTGCTTTCGAGATAATCATCTAGCTGCTCCTCTAGCTAGAACTCCGCTATTGTAATCGGGCAGCTGCAGCCCGCTGGCTGAGTGGCGCCTCTGTGATTGGATGCGAGTGAGCCGTGAGCGTGGGGCGCCACGTCCACCCTCTGCGTCAGGGTGCGCCCTCGCCGCCGCGCTGCCTCCTGCCTCCCGCCACGTCCATCGTGTCTGCGCCGGTGCGTACTGCTCAATTTTCGTTCCGAAGCTGAACAAAAAAGGGAAAACGTTATATAGTCCAGAGTCTTAAAAACAACATACCTGGATTCCCAACGAACACAGCCAAAACGCAATAGGCAAGAGAGCGAATCAGCCCATGAAAGCGTCGGGTAAGGTCCATTTGCGGACGCTCAAGGATCACCCGCGGCCCTTTTATGACGTGCAAATAGGAAGGGCGATATCGACTTCTAGGAATGCTAGAAGGTAGTTTCATACGGTATTCAGGTTTGTATTATTATTTTATAAACTAATTGGTGAGTTACTCAGAAATATCGAGACGCATCATACACTTTTTTTTCAAATTCAAACTGAACTGAGAAAAAATATTTTTTGTGTAATATTCCCTTTTACTTGGATGCTGTGTTATATACGACCGTCTGCGTCATTGCATTTTTCTTTCTGTTTTAAGATTCCCTGTCCGTCATGGGAAGTGAATTCTACGATTCTATTAAATCAGCATGTTTGTGTTCAAAACGTATTATTAAAAAACTGTCAGGTCACAAGAAGAATATAGTTTTCAAAAACATTAACATTTTACTGAAATATTAAAGAAGGATCTTTGTTCTTTAGTTACTCTATTTTTTAAACGCTTGTTGAACGGTGGAACTAGGTGAAACGAAAGAATGAAAAATAGTTGGAATGTCATTTAAGCATAGTAGATTAAGTGGCAAAGAAGATAAAATTACCACTTTTGCATTCAAGAAGTAGATTTTTCCTGTGGCTTTATACAACTTAAGGGTTTATTAATGCTTAACCTGAAGTAGAGAGAGAAATATTGTAGAATCGCAGAGAAATAATATTTATCAAAGATTTTGGAATGATTGAAGTGAATTGTTGGAATTCCACGATCTGGGCGTGGCGCAAATAATTATGGCGACACAACCGAAAATGTTTTTGCAAATAATGAAAAATCAGTAGAGAAATCAAGAATAGATAATAAGTCATTATTAAGCACCGTTTTTTTTGTCCACTGTGTAATTGCCCACTGTGCAGCGAGAAGGCGCCCGTGGACTCATCTGCCGCCTTGGCGAGGCTGAGCAAAGCGCGTCCCCCCCATCACCTGGACCCCACCATCGCAACCTATAAAATACCTAGGACTTCATCTGGACACAAAACTAACCTGGAAAACCCACATAGATATCAAAATTAAACAAGCAAGAAATAAATTATTCCAACTCCGGCCACTAATCAACAAACATAAATCTGTCATACACAAATAATACAACACTATACAAAACAATAATCAGACCACTACTCCTTTATGCATGCCCCATATGGACAAACGTAGCCCCCACAAATGTCAATAAAATTCAAGTTATGCAAAATAAATTTTTAAGACTAATCACAAATGCCCCCTGGTTCATAAGTAATAAACAACTTCATTCAGAATTAAACATCAATACAATAAGAAACCAAATAGCACAAATATCACACAACTTCTACCAAAACTTAACAGACATACCAGCAGCATCCCATTACAAACTTCCGAAAAATCCAACCCACACACGAATAAAAAATAGATTCCCCTTTGAAGCATTCCTCAAACTTTTAGCCAACGACAATTCATAACACCGAGGTTCTCCCCTAGAGTATCCTCTCCAATGCGTAGATTAAGTTAACTTAGATATTTTAACTAGAATAAGTCTGAAAACATACATCTGTAAAGTAGTTGTACTGAACGATGTAAATCTACCAAAATGAATAAATGTGTTAAAAAAAAAAAAAAAAAAAAGCGCGTCCCGCGATGGAGGCGTCACCCCGAACGCGTGGCATTCTCGCTTCAGCTGCGGGCCAGAGCAGTCGCTCCGTTATCAGCAGCTACTAGCGTTCCGTGCCGAGTGAGGCCGACCAGTCTCGGTCTGACTTCAGTATTTGTTTAGTGTTTTGTCCGTCCAGTGTTGTATAAATTCTATCAAAACTGTTCAAAGTGCTACACAATCTGCGCACAGAAGTTACTTTAAACTAGTGAGTGCAGTGCGTCCATCAATCGCTCGTTACTCTCATTCATGAGCAACGAAAACAATGCCATCACACGGGAGTTAATCAATGCCGCCCTAACCACATTGAACGGTGAAGCACCATCATCGTCAGCCAGAAATATGGAATCTTACTCAGCAGGTCACTCCAGCAACTTCCAAACGGGCTGGAATTTCACGCCCCCCACAACGTCACCGATGGACATTAGCCCATCGGCTCCATCATCAGGCGTCCCACCAACCTTCAACCAAGCGGCCGCCGGGACTCTATCCGGTAAAAGATCGATAGAGACCTGCGATGAAGGTGACAGCAAACGCGCGGCAACGCAAGGTAACACCCATCATAATAGTAATGCAGACCTACAGAAACAGTATAACGTAATAGTTTCCAATAGATTTAGCTTTCTCAACGAACAATTGCCTGAAGAACCACCCGAGCCAAAGACAATTCCACCAATTTTTGTTACCGCCACAAGTAGTCACGCCGAACTTATTTGTGAAATTAAAAATAAGATATCCAATAACTTTACAACAGAATTCAAGACCAACAAAATTAAAATTCTATTCCGAACCGTACAAGATTTCCGTAGTGCTGTGAAGTATTTTATTGAAACTAACAAACAATTTCATACCTACAGTGATCCCTCTTGTAAAATATTTTCAATAGTGATAAAAAATATACACCCAACAATCACCGAAGAAGAAATATTAGCAGACATAAAATCCCAGTTTCAGTCAGTCACTAAAGTAACTAGATTAATGAAAAACAATGTACCAATTCCAGTGGTCGCAATAGATTTTAATGGTAAAGACAAAATAGAATCAGTCCTCCAAATCAACAACGTGTGCAACTCAATAGTTAAACCAGAGAAAAGAAAAAAATCAAAAGGTCCAATTCAATGCATGAGATGCTTAGATTTTGGTCATACCCGTAACCATTGCAATTACATAATGTCGTGCGCGTTTTGTGCCGGAGAACACTTCACTGCGCAATGCCCTACCAAAAACAATAATAATCTAAAATGTAAACTCTGT
The DNA here is from genome assembly GCA_011170035.1 of Teleogryllus occipitalis. Taxonomy (NCBI): domain Eukaryota; kingdom Metazoa; phylum Arthropoda; class Insecta; order Orthoptera; family Gryllidae; genus Teleogryllus; species Teleogryllus occipitalis. The sequence goes on from BLKR01009927.1 coordinate 19,416, forward strand.
AATGGAGCACATAGGGGAGACCTTCGATCTCATGAATGCTCATACTATAGTAAACTAATAGAAAAAAGACAAAATATTTTGTCTAAGAGAATCATAGAAAATCCGTTACCAATGCCATCACCCCCATTAAATATTACAAACTTCCCTTCACTCCCACAAGTAACAGAAATCCCAAACTTCACTCAAGCAAACTACAACAATCAAACACAATCACCCCATCCTAACACTACCACAAACCAAACATTTAATTCAACCAACAACAATCACCCTACGAACAACAATAACACCTACACTCCAACTCTACAGAATATAATCCACTCAATCACTAACTACATATCAAGTATTATATCCTCAACAATTCCAACTATAATACAAAGCATACAGAACTCAATAACCTCGTATTTAAGCAACAATTATGGCCAACCATCCCCTTAAAAACTTTATCATTCTCAATTGGAACTCAAACAGTATTTCAAACAAAAAAAATGAACTAATCCATTTCATCCAACAAAAATCAGTTGATATAGCTTGCATAACAGAAACTCACCTCAATAGTTCAATGAACTTTTCAATCCCAGGTTTCAAAATTTACAGATCTGACAGAGAAAATGATCAAGGGGGAGGAGTCCTAATCTTAATTAAACAAAACGTTCCACACTATCAGTTCATCCCACCACCCACCCCCGGCCTCGAAACTATAGCAATTAAAATTCCATTAAATAATAACAGTGATCTCAACATAATAACAGCATACAAACCTCCCAAAATTAAAATAAACAATAACAATTTATCTACATTGTTGCAATTACCCACCCCAACAATCATCATAGGAGATCTCAATGCTAAGCACCACTCATGGGGATGCCGAATCACCAACCCGGCAGGCAACTTCTTACGTAACTTACAACATCAAATACCCTTCTTTATTATAGCTCCCCCAGATCCCACATACTATCCCTTCGATTCCCAGAAAAATCCAGATATCCTCGACATAGCACTCACAAATTTCACTTCCCAATTAAAGTCGCTTACGTACCATGAATTGGATTCTGATCATATCCCAGTCATTATCTCTACCCGTTTCCCCGTTCCCCCTCCAACTCCCCCCTCTTCGACATCCCTAAACACACTTAATATAAATTGGAAAGCATTTAACAGAAATATCAACCTCTCAATCCCCTCATTTAAAACCTTAAAATCTCCAACAGATATTGACGACGCAATATCAATATTCAATAATACAATAATTAATGAAATAAACAAAGTACAAAAAAACAAAATTCCAGATCCTTACACTAAACTAAGCAAACCTCTACCTGCTAAAATAATTCAACTAATTAAATTAAAAAATAAAACCAGAAGACTCTGGGACTCATTAAAAATACAATCAATAAAAAAAGAATACAATCATTTAAATAACACTTGCAAACACGTCTTGTACACATACAGACAGCAGCAATACTCAACCTTATTACAATCTCTAAACGTAAGAAACAACTCCCTATGGCAATTTACAAAAAAAATTCTGAAAAAAAGTAATTCAATTCCACCTCTATCAACAAACACAGGCAAAATACACTCTCCTAGCGCCAAAGCAGAAGCATTAGCAGAACATTTCCAAAATACGTTTACGCCCAATAATTCTCCTTTTCACACTAAACACCACGAAATCTTACAAATAGCCTCTTCCCCCATCTTTAATATACCCCACAGAATAAAATACATTTCTCCACGCGAAATAAAAACTCTAATTCAGAAACTTCCAATTAAGAAAGCCCCCGGACACGATAAAATCAGTTCAATAATCTTAAAAAATCTCCCCCCGTCAGCCTTAGCCTTCCTAAACAATATTTTCAATTCAATTTTAAGAACAGGATACTTCCCCCAAACTTGGAAACATTCAATCATTCACCCCATTCCGAAACCCAACAAAAATCATTCCAAAGTAGACAGTTACCGGCCCATCAGTTTACTACCCGTTATTGCCAAAATATTCGAAAAACTAATCCTTGCCAGATTAAACCAGCATCTCAAAAACATTAACTTAATTCCCAAACATCAATTCGGTTTCATTCCTCACCACTCAACTGCACACCAACTACTTAGATTAACAGAACACATCCACTCTGCATTTCAGAAAAAACAACACACAATATCTACATTCCTCGACATCACTCAAGCATTTGACAGAATTTGGCACCCGGGACTAATCTACAAACTAATAAAAGCTGTAACTCCAACCTACATTATTCACATCATCAAAAGTTTCCTATCAGATCGCACATTCTCAGTAATAGTCAATAATCACCACTCCACCCCACACATAATCAAAGCAGGCGTCCCGCAAGGCTCCCCTTTATCTCCAACATTATTCAACATATACATAGCAGACATTCCATCATCATCAAAATCTAATATAGCTCAATTCGCAGACGATACAGCCCTATTCGCCTCAGGATACTCACTAAGTAACCTACGATCACAAATTCAAAATCACTTACACAACATTGAAACCTGGGCAAACCTCTGGAAAATTCAACTCAATCCCGACAAAACAATAGCAAAAATCTTCTCACTCAGAAAGTTCACCTCCCCCACTCCGCTAGTAATAAACAACTCCCCCATCACCTGGACCCCACCATCGCAACACATAAAATACCTAGGACTTCATCTGGACACAAAACTAACCTGGAAAACCCACATAGATATCAAAATTAAACAAGCAAGAAATAAATTATTCCAACTCCGGCCACTAATCAACAAACATAAATCTCTGTCATACACAAACAGTACAACACTATACAAAACAATAATCAGACCACTACTCCTTTATGCATGCCCCATATGGACAAACGCAGCCCCCACAAATGTCAATAAAATTCAAGTTATGCAAAATAAATTTTTAAGACTAATCACAAATGCCCCCTGGTTCATAAGTAATAAACAACTTCATTCAGAATTAAACATCAATACAATAAGAAACCAAATAGCACAAATATCACACAACTTCTACCAAAACCTAACAGACATACCAGCAGCATCCCATTACAAACTTCCGAAAAATCCAACCCACACACGAATAAAAAACAGATTCCCTTTTGAAGCATTCCTCAAAAGTTTAGCCAACGACAATTCGTAACACCGAGGTTCTCCCCTAGAGTATCCTCTCCAATGCATAGATTAAGTTAGCTTAGATATTTTAACTAGAATAAGTCTGAAAAAATACATCTGTAAAGTAAATGTACTGAACGATGTAAATCCTCCAAAATGAATAAATGTGTTAAAAAAACCGAACGCGCACCTACTCAGTGAAAGCCAACTTGTACGTTCCACAAGCCATTCTTGTACTCCACAAATGCTCCCTTACTTGTAAACAAACATAACTCATAACATATAACATAGCTCATAACAAAACAATAATAATCCCCAATACGTACAGGATCCAAATTTGGAAAACAACAAGAAAGACGAAAAGCGTTTAGAAAATAGAAAAATTGCTTCAGGTTTTGAAAAAGGCAGCTTTATCAGAAGCACAGAGCTGCGCAAAGACCTAAGAATGCAGACAGTCCTGGATAAGATTGAATAAGACAGTTCCTGCTATCTTCAACACCTGGAAAGCCAAATAACCTCCTGTGAAGAAACGCGTCATAAAAGTTCCACAAGTGGAACTGGTTGGCACAATTTGGCTTGATGACTTTAAACGACTCGAAGCTCCAATTCACATGCTTCCTTTTGACGGACAATTTTGGAGTTTATGCGAACGCGCCAATCTCCAAAAGGTCATGGGCGATCCAAACACCGCCGCGCACGCTGCATCGTTATGACAAAAAAATCGCCGTTCTTCTGGGCCATACTACATAACTTTCTATTCTTACGAAGAACTTCGTAGTGCGAGAAAGTAAAAATGGCGCGCGCGGTGCAGGATATTATCTCCATATTGCAATATGTATATTTTTACTTTCATTTACAAACGTTTAATTATGCAATTTCTTCAGAATCAAATATTCGCCTTGTTCACGAAAGCGAATTTTGGTTATTTTCTGCATAACTTTGAAGTGTAGAATGTTCTAATTTAGTGGATTTTATGGTAATGTAGAATGAATAAAAATATGTACGCAGACTGGGAATCGAACCTGCTACTCCCCGAGTTCTGGAATAAAACTTCGACCCTGAGTCATCCATTCGCTGTTCTAACACTCTTCTTATAATAATACATTTAATTTTAACGAAACATCAAAGCAACATTAATAATAATAATAATAATAATAATAATAATAATAATAATAATAATAATAATAGCCCCACGGGTGACTTATGGCCAGCGTGCTAGCTTTCTCTGAGGCGGTCCCTATTTCGATTCCCGGCCGGGGCAAAACTAAAGCATTAACTTTCAAATACAAATCGTTTCAGTTTCTATAGCTGTGTGCTGAAAGAAAGCTCAGGCTGGCCAAATAAGCTAGGTGCTTTCATGGGAATACGTCAGGCTTGCGACAGGTTTCCCTTGCCCAGCATCCCAAATTTGCACAGACTTTCTCGTAGCAATTTTTTCTAATTTCCTTGGTGTGGATTGTCTTTAAGGTCTTGCTCCATTTCTGGCCAGCTGCCATCTATCGTCGCCCAAAGTACATTTTTTGACGTTTTCTCAACTTTCCGGTTTCTTAATAGTAGAACCGAAATATTACTTTAAGAATATTAAATAACAGTAAAACTTCGTCCTAAATAGAAATTTTTGTTGAAAAATTTCAAGCCGTTTCTAAGAAAACGGCAATTAAGCATTACTGTAAATGCGAAATTTGAAGCTCTTTTTGAGAGACAAGTCAAAAAAGTTAGTTTTGTAACTTTTGAAAAAAAAACATAAGAATAGAGCAATATGGCGTTTATGTCATCGTATAGGGTACATTTGGCACTACCTCTACAACAAATTTAAAGAAAAAATTTGGAGCTATTTTTGAGAAAAGCTTGTTTTTGTTATTTTTTAAAATGGCAAATATTGCACGCACTATCGCACGAAAACTACTAAAATTTTCAAAAAAATGTGCATGGCCTTTACGAAACAACTATTTATGGACAACAAATTTCATTCGAAAGAAAAATCTCTGTCTTCAATTTTATAGTTGTAGGAAGACGCCGAAAAAATCCAAACTTTTGAATTTTCGAAAATTCAAAGTTAACCGTGAAAATCAAACTTATGCCACCTTTATAAGTGTATATTACTTCATTCTTGCAAGAAATTAAAATGGAGGCGTTTTTGAGAAAATGTTTAAAATGTCCGGGGGCTTCATGTAAAGTACCCTCAAATTTTAAAGAATATTTTTCAAAATTTCGAAGCTTCAACTCAAGTCAGATCGACCGGGTATTCTTCAATTTGGAAACGATCGTACGAATGGTTTAGGCGCTAGTAGTGTTCACAGAGGGACGGACGGACGGACGGACGGACAGACAAGCAGACGGATGGACGGACGTTTTGGAAAAAAACAACACTTTTTCGGTATCAGGGGACCCCAAAACGTGTATTTCCATTGAAATCTCGAAATCGATTTTCCGCAGCATTACATAACTTTCTCTATAGCATGTATAGAGTGCGCCAATCCTCAGAACCAAGTTTGCATGATATTCGGTGACAACGCGAAATGATGTTTACACATACAGGCCAACAGCGCGGGAAATAAAGACATGGAAGCTTCAAGCTCCGGTCACTGGGTAGCTCTGTTCATGCTGTCTACAGCCTGGCTACAGTCAGCTGCTTTCTCATGACGATCACGGCGCGCGATTCAAAAATACGAAAGTTGGTCGAGTGTCACAATGTTACCCCCTCTTACGGTATATATTTTTCTTACCGGCAATAATATATCATAAAAAGGGAAACTCAATGACGTATCATTTGCTAATGTTTTGACAGTAGTTTCACTATAAAATAACACTTTCTAACATGATTTTAAATTAAATCGTCAAAATTTCCCATAGCAGCCCTTGCAACTGTCACCTTCGCGGGGATGGTGGCCTTCGCTTCGCACTGCCGAGGTTTGCGGGAAGAGGGACACTGAGGGGTGGCAATTTCAGCAATCCGTGGTCTTCACTAGAAACAAACATCAATATTATCGATCAGAATTAATAATCCAACACTCTTCTGCTGAGCACGGCACGGCGCAGATCCCGCGCCGCTTAGTAGTCTCGCTTCGGTTTCAACTGTGGTGACCGAGGTAACAGGGCGATATGTGAGTTAACTGTGTTTCTCAGCAGTGATATTTGGTAATATTATGTATTGTTCAATAAGTAAAACAACAACCAACGAATAGCGCAACGGTTTATCAGTGAAAAATGAGTGTGGATAGTGACTCCTCTGGATAGATGAGTGTGGATAGTGACTCAGGATTAATTGTGGTGTCAATGGAAGTGACCAGAGGCGGATTTACTCATGTGGCGCCCCTGAGCACCACACTCCGTGCGCCCTTATTACTTTTTTGCTACCGCTTACGCAGTAGAGAAAAAGTTATATAATGCTGCGGGAGAAAGGCGAATTTTCGACAGAAAAACTTATTGCTGGACTCTGAAAAAGCTGATCAATTGCTAAATTTAGTATCCTCTAAATATAATATATGGGGTATCCAGAATCCATGTTTTGTGGGTTCTTGATACAGAAAAATCGGTTGATGGCAAAATGTCCGTCCGTCCGTGAACAACGCTAGCGACTAATCACAGTTGAGCTGATTTTCTCCAAAATTGCCGTCCCTCAAAATTTGCCGCCATGGGGCCAGAAAATGTGCCGCCATGGGGATAAAAACAAGTGAAAAAGGTTCGATTCAGATTATGGAACAGAGGTAAATATTAGGTCCAACGTATCAGTAAGTTCACACTATGAATTGCTTAGAAATTTAGATAATCGTATGAATTTTGCAAGTAATAACACTAAAATGTTTACCAATATTCATTCATAATGTTAAGGACAACGGATACCTACTTCTAATAAGTGTTATTAAAAAAGTAGCCCAAAACGAGATTACTAGTAAACAGCAAAAAGGCTTATCAAGTGAACTTTGTAACAATTGAAGATTTAAGAGGTTACATAAAATTTTGTGATGGAAATAAAATTCAATATCGTTCTTTCAGACATCCCTATCATTTGAAGCTTACAGTCATAATTTATGGTATATATGTAGTTTACTCTCAGAAAGAAATATTTGATTAATTAGCAAGGCTTGCTTACCCAGTAACCAGCCTAACAAGGCTGTATAATAAAAGTAGAGAACCTTTATGGCCCTGTGCTGTAGATTTAATGGACACGGGAAATGCTAAATCAATATTTAATGAAACTAAATTATTTTATTCTGTAATTAAAGTGCGCATGCGAAACGCTCCAAACAAAGTAATACAATGTAAGCGTTGCCAGAGATTCAAACACACCCAAGATAACTGTAAATTCAATCCAAGGTATGTTCGTTGTGATGATCACATCATTATTCGCAATGTACTACATCAAAAAGAGAACAACCGATTTGTATTAACTGTGGGGGGGGGGGGAATCACACTGCAAATTATCGTGGCTGCCAAAAATTTAAAGAAGCAGAAAGTGGACGAAAGGAATGGCGAGATCTTTACAATGCTCAATCCTCCAATTCAAACAATGGCAGTAAACAACCTTCAAGGAGGTCGGCTCCAGCTGATAACATTCAAAACTTCCGCCTGCTGCCTAAAGTAAATATGCCTTTACCTTCTCAAAATTATGAAAATTCTAATTCAAATTGGAGAATCCAAAGTCCCAATAATGCAAACAATTTCAATTCACTTAACACAATAGTAAATCAAATATTAGCAATAATTGTTCCTCAGCTACAAACAATGATTCAATCGTTAGTTCCTGCTCTTAGAATAGCATGAAATAATAATGATGAAAAGAGTTTATTAAACTGAGATGCAAATGGCATAAAACGCCAAACAAATTCATTGATTCTCTTTTTATATGATAATAAAATAAAAATAACCTTCATAATCGAAACACATTAACTGCCAGGTGAAAAATTTAAAGTTAATGGATATGCAATATATAGAAACGATAGGTTAACGCAGTGTGGGAGGGGTGGCAATCAATTTTGTGAATACAAAAGCATAAAACATTTCCAAATAGATATTTCATCATACAAGAAGCTAGAAGCGCTAGCAATTGTAACTTACGTGAATGAGGAAATCGTGATTGTATCATGATTTAAATTTACTTTAATATTTAAATCTATTATTAGACCATCACTCACATATGCCTTTCCAGTCTGGAATAACATAGCTAAAACCAACATTGAAAAACTTCAGATAATACAGAACAAATTTTTACGAAAATGTGCACAGGCTCCTTGATTCATCTCGAATACACGTATTCAAAGGGAACTTCAAATAGAACCCCAAATTGAACATATAAGAAAAAAACTGTGATACATTTTTTACACTTCGTCCATCCTCTCCATGCAGTATAAAATTCACAATGAGGAAAACATTAAACAATCCTAAAAGAATACGCTCGCGATATCCCAAAGACATGTTAAAATCCCATAAAAAATCACTATAATAATGTATGTTAAATATGAAAATTTTCATCCCAATATAATGATAATTTCTGAATGTATGTATAGAGAGTATCTAGATTTAAGAATGTATAATGTATTGTAAAATTTGTGTATTGTATGTATAATTGTTTAGATGTACGTATTAGAAATCTAAGTATGAAATTAGCTAGTAATAAGATACAAGAGTGAGAGGTTGTATGTTCAAATGTTATATGTTAAAAATAAAAATGTAGGTACAAACCCCTGAAAGGCAAAACTACCAAACAGGAAGAAAATAAATTTAAAAAATAATAATTATTGTATTTATTCATCAGAATTCAATATTTCTTCCCTTATTGAAATTCCAAAACGTGGATGATTGAAATGAATGCTATAAAGAAATTGGTAGTATGAGGAAGATACTTCCAAAGATCATTTTCAAACTTGACAAGAATCGAACTCCATGTCTAATGGTTGTAAGAACAAGTCAACATCCAACGAGCAAAGGGAATGAAATGTTGAAGATTTTCGTAGGTAATATCAGGAGTGCTTTGGAAACTGTCGATAAATTCCCGACTCGCGAAGCGAGGATTTCCAAAGCACGAGTGGTATTTAATAGGGCAACTCCACGAATGAAATTATGTCCAACAGAGTTCCAGAATGCGTCAAATGTTGAAAAAAACTGAAATCTATGTTAAAATCAAAGAGGTTATGTTATAGTACATACGCGGTTTATTAGATATCGACTGAGCGATCCATGTATCGATCGCTATCATCGATGTATACCTCCTCCTAAGCCAGATGAGTTACTGTTTATGATTGGCCAGTAGGGGGAGGCAGTAAGAAAAATCGGAAAGAAAAATAAATAAACTTTTTGAGTCACACATTTGGGCCCTGATTGGGATATTTTGTATGTATAGATAAACACTATTAGTTTAAATTTTTATTAATTTAATTATTTCCAACCAGATGTCACAGCATGCTGTGTTTTGGGATCCGAGATACGGCTGGCGCAAACAAGGACGACAACAGAAGAGATGGTCCGATGTGTTCAAGAAAGAAGTGAGTGTAAAGAGGTCTCAAGTAGCAAAAGACGGACAAGTTTTAGAGGAAACTTAAAATCAATGTTTCAAAGTGTTGGTCTTTTAGTTAATACAGAACACTTAAGTTATTATATATTATATACTGCTATTTAACGATCTATAATGTTATGTAATGCTCTGTTATAGTATAAGCACACTATGTTATAAAATTATGGGTGTAGCAATTCACATTCCCACTTCTGCAGGAGGCCTTAGCCCTCAAGGGATCCGATAGGCATAAAATAAAATAAAGTTTTAATTTCACGAGTGGAATAGTTACTATAATATCTACAGACAATTCATTAGATTATAGAAAAGTGGACATTTTGTTATTATTGCCGTTACTCAACTTCTGATTGTATATTTACAAAAATAAAATAAAACGTAGATAAAAATCGAAAACAATAAAAGTATGTACATAAATTATTTACTATGCGCATCGGCAGTCGTGTGTGCAATGGCCGACGAACTACTTGCACTGATTTGTGACGTATACATTGAAGCTTTGGAATTTCAACCAGAATATAAATTGAATTCTAATGAATCAATGGACAAAATCTATCATTCTTACCGTTAACATTGATGTTTGTTCCTGTGTTCGAATTAAGTAATCCATGGATCGCTGTTGTTACACCTCTATCCCGCCACACCGCGCGATCTCCCCATCTTCGTAACAGACTCGGCGCCGTGAAAACCACATCCCTAAAGGCAAGGGCTTCTTACGGGATAGATGTATTGTCCACTTAGTTTATAATCACATACCACAAAGTTTTATTTCATACTCAAATTACTATCGAAATTCTAACATATGTTACATCATTGTTTTCCACTTTTTATGATCTATCCATTGCTGGTGAGAAAAATTTATAATATCATGTAAAAATCAAAGATGATTACATTTCTCGAAACCTAGAAATATTTCAAACAATATTTCTGCGGCCTATTACTTGCCTCATAGTCCCGCATTGTTGAGCGAAAACAGCATTTGAAACGTTTAGAAGTTATGGAAATGGCTCATAGTAGTTGGTGGGACGCCTGTATAGTAATGTTGATATTCGTCATCGATACGACTCCAAAGAAACCATTATTCAATATTCAGAATAAATGATAACCGACTTAATTAACGGTGGGAACATTTTTTCATACAATATATATATATATATATATATATATATATATATATATATATATATATATAATTACAACACACGTCTTACAAATCCCATTCACATGTCTCAGAATCAAAAGAGCAGTACAATTAATCCACATATAACACATGAACGTTATTTTACAGTCCTTTTTGATATGACAAACAATTAAAATCGATTCATAAATATAAGTCCATAGTAAAATATTTTCTGCTGCGTAACTTTCTCTACAATTAAAATTATATTGACCATTAAAAGAAAAACATTCATTTTAACAATAATATATAATGCATTAGTTTATTTGTGTAGTAAATAATTTTACATAATACTTATATACCTGTAGCAAGTATTTTACTTCAGCTTCTGGGTCGATGACTCGGGAGCGAAAATGTCTATTTTCAAATGTTACGAACCTCGGTTTGTTGGTACTTTTATTCATCATTCAACTATTTATGAATGAAAAGTGGTGAAGTGATTCCAGAGCCCAAGAAAACTAGCACACGTATTAGAATTAGAACGAATTATTTTGATACATGGTTGTTTCATTTTTACAAATGAACATTGCTAAACATTTTAAAGGAATTATCAGAACCTGGGACTATTTGGCGAAAACTAATGAAAAAATTGCATTTGAAATGTAGAAAGTACCCATAATACCATCGTATACGTCTAAAGCGTGCCATAACTTGAAGTTGCACGTCGAGGGGTAGTAGTAAAAGCCTTGCTCCCTCAGGTCTTGTGTTTTATCGCTGTCGTTTCCCAGCAGCGCAGTCATTGCCAAAATGTTCCCGCATACGCCTGCAACATCCACCTGCAAAACGCTGCGCAATGGACGGAGCCCTTCCATGAGACTCTACGGTAGCGCATAAATGTTAAAATTCGACATATATCAACTGTGCTTCAACTCTTCAATATTAGAAATAATTCACCACAATTTGAAACGTAATACAATTGCGTCCTTTGCTGTATCCGTGAAAAAATAAAGAAAAAAATCGAAGCCGTTTTCGAGACACTGACTTTTTATAAATTATATTAATTACTAGCGGAAATACCGAGAAAATTACTTGTTTTTTGAAAAAATATATTCGTAAATATCTGAACAATTTTTAACATGCAATTTTTAATATAAAAATATCTCTTGAATATTGTACTTTTGCATGGTTATTTTTTTGCAAATTTCGAGAATGCAGAGAGTTTACCGAAAATCGGACCAGCATCACATTTTGAACCATTCTTTGAAACATACCAGAAGAAAATTTAAACAAAAAGTTTGGAGCCATTTTTGCGAAAACAATGGTTGAAAAATTGCCTGTATTTCTCGCAAATTATGCGAAAATTATTCATATTTTTGAAACATTGTAAATGACATTATTTCAAGATCTGTCTTTGAAAACCAGATCTTATTCAGAAAAAAAACTCTTTCTTCAATATTGTAGTTGTAGGAAAACACCCCCAAAAATTGCACAATTGCAACTTCCGAGAAATCTGAAATTTCAACGAACATGAGAACTGCACCATTCTCGTAAGTGACCTTTACGCTATCCCAGAACAAAGGTTAATAAAAACATTTGGAACCATTTCTGAGAAAATTTTGAAAATGTTTTTTGAAGCATCATGTAAAGTACCCTCAAAAATCAAAACATCCGTTTGAAACTCCCAAAGGCTCGGGTTCGTTCAGATCGGTCTGGGAATATCAAGTTCTGACGTCTGGCCGACAGACGGTCAGACGTTTTGCCATCAATAGATTTTTCTGTATCAAGGACCCACGAAACATGGATTCTGTCTACGCCATATGTTAGAGGAAGTAATTGAATATTTATGGGAACAGGATTTATGCACTTTTTCGTCACTAAGACCCGGGATTAAAGAGTTTTTCTGTCGCTAATTATCCGTTTTCCGGCGCATAATTACAATACGTTCTCTTCTTGCATTCGTAAGAGCGAGAAAGTAAAGAGAATAGCTAAATAAATTATTATTATTATTATTATTATTATTATTATTATTATTATTATTATTATTATTATTATTATTATTATTATTACTACTATTCTTGTTGGGGTTGTTGTTGTGGTGGTGGTGGTAACAGTGGCAGTGACAGTGGCAGTGGCAGTGGCAGTGGCAGTGGCAGTGGCAGTGGCAGTTATATCTCCATTAATTCATCAAAGAATTGTGGCGGCGATGGTGTAATGCTTAGAGTATCGGACTGTTATACCCAAGTTTGTGGGTTCGAACCCGATGGAAATCGTGGATTTTTTTAAGGGCGAAAAATGCCTTCGTACGCTTTCCTTCGGAGGGGAAGTAAGGCCGACTGTCCCATGTTAGTAGATTTACTGCATGAAAAAGATCCTCAAGCTTAAATGATGCCTCTGAGCTAAATTCAAATCGCCTGTTTCGTCGCCCAAGTAATACCTTCTTTCTCCCTTCTTTCTCTGGTTGGTGAAAGAAGCGTAGCGAAATTTGTGTGGTCAGACGGAAGAGCACGCCTCATGGCTTGAGTCTCGCCACGTAAAATAAGGCACATTCAATTCAAAAGAATAGATAGACATTTTATTGTTAATAACCTTCCTATTTAAATACTTACCCAAAGAACAAAGCAATACAAATTTTGAAATATTCTTCGCAGTTTTATTAGTGTAAATTTACCAAACTTTTCCAAAAACGCATATCTGCAGTCACGACTGCTAATACTGATTAAGAGTGTTTCTCATTTCAAAGCGCCAAGTGCTGCCACAAACTTGAAAATCCACGGCAGAAGACGGAAGTGCACTGTTTTCCGTTTATGAACATCAGTCGAATGGTTGCAAATTGGATGAGTGATCATTTCATTTAAAAGTGAATTTTAACAACAAAGAGAGGGCAGTTGGCTTTTTGTTCAGTTTGAAAATGTTATTTATTATTATCATCTTCCTTACGCTACCAATTTTTATATCGTTCTTCGGAACGATCGATGTTTTGAAATTTCAGTAGAAGACAAGTTAAATCCAGATAAATAAATGGAAAAAATCTCCCATTCTGATCGTTAAAATTGGTATTTCGTAGTATTACGTCTGTGTCAACTCCAAGGATGGCTGTAGTTATGCCTCTTATCCCCCACTGCTACCCCTCTCAGTCTCCCCTCTTCACGCAACAGTTTTGATGCCGCGATCAAATCTGCTCCCAACCACTTACAATTATACCCAAAAACCTTTTACGAAAGCACCAAAGACATCATCAGGGTCTATAACCATCCACACATATCAGTGGGAAGATGTAGAACACCTAATTATGCCCCCTGGGTCACACCTAAATTTACTGTCGATTCCTTTCCCAATCATCTTTCCATCTCTAACTTTCACGACTCTGACGCTGACCTCATCCTCAACGAAATGTCAATAAATACGAAGCGCGTTCATAAAGTAAGGGCCGTTTGCTTATATATAAATATTGGCGCTTCGAAGCACAGTTTTACTACTGCAGCGCCATCTACTGACTCATTGCGAGGCTACAGCGTCATTTGTTTTGATTCTGAAGACGTATTGATGTCCGTGAATGCAAAGACTGTGAAGTGCGTTCTGTGATTCGTTTCTTATGTGCAAAAGGATCGCCGGCTGCTGAAATTCATCGGGAGTTATGCCTGGATTACGGACCTACAGTTATGAGTGAAGGAAAGTTTAGACAATGGTGTCGTGATTTTAAAAATGGCCGAACAAATGTCCATGACGAAGAGCGGAGTGGCAGACCCAGTATCCAGACTGATGAAATCGTTTCACAAGTGGACCAAACACTGCTATCTGATCGTCGATTGACGATTTTTGTCTGGCTGACAAATTTCCTCAACTTGGACGCACTACTGTTTACAATATTGTCACAGAAAACCTCGCATACGGCAAATTGTGTGCAAGGTGGGTACCAAAAATGCTCACCGACCACCACAAAGAGCAAAGAATGTCTAGTGGACGAAAGTTTTTGGCCCGTTGTCAACAAGATGGAGATGATTTGTTTTCTCACATTGTTACTGGGGACGAGACGTGGGTATCCTACGCCAACCCAGAAACAAAACTGCAATCGATGCAGTGGCGACACCAAAACCATCTTCACCAAAACCGAAAACGTTTAAGCAAACTCAGTACACAAATCAAAAATTGATGTCTACAGTTTTCTGGGACAAAGACGGTGTTCTTTTGGTAAAGTTCTTGGAACGTGAGACAACAATTACAGCTGACGTGTACTGCGAAACGCTAAAAAAAATTGAGACGTGCGATCCAAAACAAACGCCGCGGGAAACTGTCATCTGGCATAATCCTCCTCCACGATAATTCGCGTCCTCACACCGCTGCCAAAACCAATGAGAAAATTAAAGATTTTCGTTGGGAACTTTTTGACCACCCACGTACAGTCCCGACCTTGCACCTAGCGACTACTTCTTATTCTTGCATTTTAAACAGTGGCTCGGTGGACAATGTTTTGAAACCGAAGAGGGACTCAAAAACTCCGTTGTCAACTGGTTCAACTCTCAGGCAGCAAGCTTCTATGCAGAGAGGAAGCTGGTGAAGCGGTACGAAAAATGCTTAAAAGTGAACGGCGATTATGTAGAGAAGTAACGTAAGATTGTACCTAACTAAATATGACAATAAAATTTGTTTCTTATGAGTACATATTTTTCTGTGACCAAACGGCCCTTACTTTATGAACGCGCTTCATATGAAGTGTCATCCAAATCCAAGACACACTGGAAACTGACAGAATGGGCATATACATTCAATCTCCATGGAAGACTTTTCACATCAAGTTTAGGATCTAAGCAAAAAAAATAGCGCTTACAATTATGCTTTCCTAAAGGCAATGAACCTTGCCAAATACAACCCAACTAAAAAATGTATAATTTTATCAACATATGTACCGAACAGCATTAAAGTTTCATCCAGTAATCACCTACCATTAATCTTCACCAACTTACTTGAAATCGGCAAAGAGACTGACATGTTTATTCAACCTGTGGTGATCCATATTACAAAGAATATAGAAGCAAGTACCCCGATTAGCAGATCACCTGCACCTATGTTGCTTATTGACTTTGAAGAGAAAGTAAACAACAAAATGTGTTATGCAATTGAGGACTACACGAAGTTTACTGGCAAAACCATGAAGATGATGTGGTTAAACCAATGCTATAAACTCAAAGCAAGCACAACTCATAAGAAAATTGGTGAATTTTTTGCCCTCAAAACGTATAAAAATCTCTCACGTCGTGAACAAATAACCCTTTCACGCATTAGATAAGGCCATACCAAATTTTCCCATAACCATATACTAGAGGAATATATCCATATACTAGAGGCTGCCGGCGGCGCTAACCGAATTCGCTTACTACGCTCCGTGGAATCACGATGGTTAAGCGAATTCGAGACTCGCGGGTTCCTGGTTGGGTGACCGGCCAGGAACCCCGGGATCTAACGGCGTCGAGCCCATGGCCGAAGGGATAAAAGACACTGACTGACTTGCGACGTGACGAGACTTGACAAACAGTAATTATTCAGTATAGTAATTACTCAGTAACGGAGGATTACTCCAGATGAAAGCGCTCAACACCCAACAAGGGTTAAGAGACGCGTTGCATCAACAACGACGCAACAAATAAAAAAAAAAAAAGAATCTCCTAACCCAATATGTGTACCTCTTGCTGCTGCCTGCTGAACATTAATCACGTCCTCCAGGAATATCCCTGTACAACTCTGTCAGAACTCAATTTTTTGATACGGAAAGTTTTAGTTCTATTCTAAGTGATAATACTTACCAATAAAATATAATAAAATTTTGTATAGAAATAGACGTTTTGGGAAATATTTAACTGTATTAGAATAATGTGATATCCTATTTCTGTAATATATTTATCATATATAATATGTAATATATTGTATTTATTTAGTCGCTAATGACCTAGCTGCTGATGCGATTTAAAATAACTTAAAAAAAGACCAAATGAAAATTACGAAATTACTAACAAGTATTTTTTAAATCAATTTAATTCAATTTTTTTAAATCAAGCCGGCGGCGCTAGCCGAATGCGTTTACTACGCTCCGTGAAGTCACGAAGGTTAAGCGCATTCGAGACTCGCGGGTTCGTGGTTGGGCGACCGGCCAGGAACCCCGGGATCTAACGCCGTAGAGCCCCTGGCCGAAGGGATTAAAGGCACTGACTGACTGCGACGTGACGAGACTTGACTAATATTAAAAAAAAAAGTAAAGCACATTAATGGAGGATTACTCCCCAGTGCAAAGCGCTCAACGCCCCTTAAGGGGCTTGGAGACGCGTTGCGTCAAGGTGTAGACGCAACAAATTAAAAAAAAATTAATACTAATAAGCAAGATTCATTGAGTATACACACTTATTTACAGACACTTCAATAAAGCTTATTTAAAGACACTTCAATAAATAGATCTCCAACGAATTCACAAAACATGTCACCGGCAAAAAGTGTATACAAAAAACATTTTAATAGATGGAGAGCTAGTGCAACGACGCACGAACTGACTGAGGTGAACACAACGCAGAATGCATATACCGAAGATAGAAACAAAACAAACGCAAATAAATTCTGGGAAATCTACTCCTTTTTACAAAATTTGTACATGAAAATTTTTAATGAGTAGGTGACCAATTTTAATAGGTTGTGCTACGGAATGGCACAGACTTTCTCCTACTAGTTATTTTTCTAATTTTTTTTCTCTGAACTACATTTTCGGTTTTGCCCCACCCTCTTCCCAGCTGCCATCTATCTCCGCCCAAACTACATTTTTTAATATTTTCTCAATTTTTCGGTCGTTAGAGGTAGAATTCAAATCTGACTTTAACAAAATTATAGAAGAGTAACAGCTCGTCCTATAAGGAAATTTTCCTGGAAGAATTTGGAGCCGGTTTTGAGAAAATGACATTTCCGGGTTTCTGTAAATAAAAAATTGAAGCTCTTTTTCCCATAAAATCTTTGAATTTTCAAGAAACTTCATTTCAAACAATTAGAATCACTTCTACATACAAATTCAATAATGTATACAAATCGCTGATAATGTAAATAATAACGGCGTGAGATATAATTAGAAACATACATTTATGTAATATTTAAAAAAAGAGAACATTAAAGTGGCTTTTATGTCATGCTAGTCAGTGAATTTAGCACTATCCGTTCAAAAAATATAAAGAAAAAAATTTGCATCCGTTTTCTTGAAAATGGCATTTGAGTATTTCTATATCTAACTTACGTCTCACTTGCACAGAATACTTTTGTGTTTCGACAAACTTCGTACATCATATGTATTTACTACTGTAATGATGAAAAAATGCCGTTAATTTTAATATTGACCACACGTCGTCAAAAAATTCCATTTGTAAAATTTTTTTAAAAAAAACGAATCCAGCAAAATGGCGTTACTTTACATAAGACTTACATTAAGATCCTTTATATAATTTAGTGTTATTAATTTATTTATGACTGCTTGTAAGACCTTTTATGTGAAACCCCCTTGAATACGAGCTTCGCTCTTTCAAGAGTGTGCTAGTACTCTTTTTATGTAACTAATATGTAATGTTAATTTCTAGTAATATTATTAATGTCGTTTTATGGAGTGCATTTAGTACTATCCCGACCAAAAGTTTAAAGAAAAGAATTTGAGCCGTTTTCGAGGAATTTTTGTTTTTATATATTTTATATTGGACATAATATTGCGCGAAAGCCACTAAAAGGGTATAGCCGAATAATGCGGTGAAAAGTTCCCCCAAACCAAATCAATAATCGCGATGCTCATATGAAAGAGAATACAAAATCACGTAGAATCACAAAAAATCAGCCTCCTAGAGCAATCCGTTGCACAGATACGAGAAATGTGTTTTGCATGTTTTATTTTTTTCTCAGCGTCTATGATATATATCAGGCTGAAAAAAATGGAGAGACGGGAAAAATAGTTCAATTTGAAGGTATATTTGTCAACGAATTTTGACGCGAAATTCATATAGATAATAAATAAATAAATTTTTAACAATCATTTTCGACATGATAACGTTGGAGTACTGTCTCAATTTTTTCTCCTAAAATGGGTCTTATAACATTCTATAATATATATTTTTTCAGATTTTCAAACGGTGTGAGCAGTAATGAATAAAAATTAAAACCAATTTTACAGTTTAAAAATTTGAAATTCGCGCCTAAATGTGACTGGAAAAAACTGTTTAACCGATATTTAAACACGATATATGAACTCGAAATCTTATAGGTGTTACATCCATTAGTACCACAATCAATCGGAATATCCTTGGTGGAAAGAGATCGGTGGCCTCTTGAGCATTTGACTCCATCGAATGAACTTCAGGCACCAGTGTGCGCCATTATATTAGCGTTCATTTTAATTGCCAAAATTATCACAGTTATAAGACATTGAAACAGAAACAGATAAGCACTTTTTCAAAAATATTACTTCTTTCATTTCAATTACCCTTTCATCGTATTATTTTTGGTCGGTCACCGCTGAAAATTGGCCCTCTATCCCACTTAAAAAATGTTTCTCAACACTTCTTGCTCTCCATGAAACATGGCGGCCGACGACTGGTCTCCCTTTTCAGACAAAGTGGTCAGATGGTTCGTGACGGAAACTGGTGCTGTGCAGAACGAGCAAAAATCGGAGCGCCGGAGGAGCCCACCCATCTCATTCCACCAAGGGAATATCGGGAGGGAAACGATATTGTCACGCTGGGAAGCAGCTCCAACATAGCTGCGATCATTTAAACACACATTTGACACCCGCTCGACACTTGGCGAAAATTATTAAACAGGCATTTTTAAATAGAAATGTTGAAAAAAATGTTGAGTAGACTGTTTATAAACAAATGCGTGATCCCAGTTATTGAAGAAAGTGACAATGATTAATTGTCTATGATTGTCTTATTGTCAATGATGAATAAATTTAAAGCTAAGTAATTTGATTTATATTCTAAACATAAATGATTAATATACCCAAAACCAAGTAATATGGTTTATATTAGAAACAATAGATAAATCTAAAAGCAAAGTGGGTTTGATGATTTTATTTTGATAATATAATTACTTTCCACATACAACAAACATTTGTCAACGAAAAGTTGAAAAATATCCTGGCAAGCGAGATCTTTCAATAATTTTAATATAAACTGTGGTGAACGGAGTTTTTTCAAACACGTTTAGGCGTGAATTTTAACTTTTCAAACTGAAAAACTTGGTTTTAATTTTTTTCATGACCATCCACATTGTTTAAAAAACGGTAAAAATATATGTTATAGTGTTATAAGACCCACTTTAGAGAAAAAAATTGAGACAGTATTTCAATGTTATCACGTCGAAAATGAATTTCAAAAATGTATTTATTTTTTTCTATATGAATTTGGCGTCAAAATTCTTTGACAAAAATACCTTCAAATTCAACTACTTTTTTCCCGTCTCTCCATTATTTTTCAGCTTGATACGTGCCATACAAACTGAGAAAAAAATAAACATGCAAAACACATTTCTCGTTGTATGTCCGCAACAGATTGCCCTAGGAGGCTGATTTTTTGTGAATCTACGTAATTTTGTATTCTCTTTCATATGAGCATCGCGATTATCGATTTGGTTTGGGGGAACTTTTCACCGCCTTATTCGGCTATACCCTTTGCAAAAATCTATATGACGTTAATAAAAGAACTGATTACGGCGAACAATTTTCATTTGAAGAAAAAAATATATTTCTTCAATATTATAAACTTACAAAGACACCCAAGGAAATGTAAACTTGCAAATTTCTCTTAAGCGTCCTTTACGATATCCGAGGACGAAATATTACCAACAAATTTGGAACCATTTTTTTAAAATTTGAAAACGTTGATGCTTCATATAAAGTATTATCCAAAATTAAAACATCGTTTTTAAATTCAAGGAGACGCGATACCAGTCAGATCGATTGGAGAATATCAATTTTGATGAAAATTCTGCTAACGGTTTAGCCGCTAGCTTTGTTCACAGAGAGAAGCACGGACAGAAACGGGCAAACGGACCTACTGACGGACGGACAGACGAACAGACTGATGGACGGGCGAAAAGACTGATGGACGAACAGACGGACTGGTGAACAGTCGGACGGACGGGTGAACAGACGGACGGACGGGCGAACAGACAGACGGACGGGCGAACAGACAGACGGACGGGCGAACAGACTGATGGACAAACAGACGGACGGGCGAACAGACGGACGGACGAACAGACGGACGGACGAAAGGACGTTTTCCCCTCAATCGATATTTCGGTATCAATGACCCACAAAACATAGATTCTGACTACAAATTTTCTATATGCTACATTAGATAGCATACACTTCCCACTTAATGTCGTGGTAACTAGGTAAATCCTAGGCATTTTCGGATCCCCTGGGTTCCCTAGACTTCCCCGCGGGACCAAGAAGTTCATTTTCTGCATTTACTACCAGCAATGCTAAATTGCTCCATCGTAATTTACAAATTGTGTGTAGAGCTTAATAGAGCTTCTGAGGACAGTTAACGATATAGTCAGTAGATCGCCCCGAGACATGATCCCCAACGTCTTGAGGGCACTCATTGTTGATCGTGGCATAGCCCCAGATGTTCCAACCACCGCTGGCAGGATTCTGGCGTTGGCAACTCCATGAAATTGGGCTGGCAGGGGAATGACTGGTTGGTACTTTACCACCTTTTCCTCCCCGGCTTTTAGAAGGCTAGACCCATCCTCGTGGCGGACAGTCACATCGACCACGTGGACTCCCTCCCGACTTTTTATTACCATGTCAGGTTTGAGTCTAACCCCTTCGGCAACGGAGAAAGTGGCTTCCGTGGACGTCACAGTGTCTGATTTCCGGAGCATCTTCCCCTCTATAAAGTTCTTCATCTCGTCATGACGCTTTATTCTAGCTGACCGAGGATGTGATTCATAGTTTCTACCGCAGTGTTGCACTTCCTGCAGTATACATCCTCTCTGGGCCTTCCAGGGAAGAGGAAGTTAGAGGAAGTATCTTACTACATATAGGTCAAGATTTACCTACTTTTTAGTTACCAGGGCCAGGCAATAAGAGACAGTCGAAAATATGCCTTACAATACTTTCTCTGTTCTGCATAAGCATTAGCGAGAAAGTAAAAATAGCTTGTATTTCAGAAACGTTCATGTTATTACAAATCACGTTTTCTGTACAAATGGCCGTCTCTCAGCGACGGTCGCAGAGAATGTAGGAATACTAGAGCCCAAAGATATAAAACGTGCGCTAATTAATAGTCTTAAAAGTGTACCATAAAAAGTATAGCAAAAAACACAAAAATAAATAACAAAGGCACAACAATAATAGCGGCATATAATCCACCTAATAAAATATTTCCTGGAGAAATATACAAAGAAATGTTTGGAAGCAACACACATAAAGTTAATGTGTGCCTTTAATAGCAAAAACAGCACTTGGAGATGTAGCACAACCACCCTTTAGGAAGAAAATTTACTAAATCTAGCTACTACCCTCAATTTAAACATTCTGGCCCTAAACACTCATTACCGGCGCAACAATATTACAACTCCTGACTTAATGGTCATCATCATTACAAAAAATACTGATTTCTCAGAATATCAAAAAGTATTTTCAGATCTTGCATTACAATCTAATTATCGTATCATTTCGTCCTTGTAATCTATCGTCTGTTTGCAAACAGCAAAAACCTAAAATGACCTGGTCTAAATTTAGAGAAAATTTAAAAATCAACTACAGGCATCTCCAGAATATACAATCCTCTAATGACCTAAATCATGAAATCAAATAATGACTCAACAACATACAAGAAACACTCAAACATTTCTCCACATATTTCAAAAAAACTAACTTGATAAACAACATACTAGTTCCAACAAGAAATATAAATCTAATTAAAAGTAATCACAATCCAAATTCTTTTCATCACTTTCCCCAGCACCTCCATTTTCAACCTTGAACGTACAGCAGAACTTAATTGCTTATAAATTCACTCCTCCCTAAATATATTCAGAAACGCATTAACAAACTATTCTAAGATATTCTTTTCATCGCTTTCCCCAGCACCTCCATTTTCAACCTTGAACGTACAGCAGAACTGAATTGCTTATAAATTCACTCCTCCCTAAATATATTCAGATCACTATAATACAGAAGTAAATCCGCCTCAATTGATATGATCTCCATCGAAAAAATTCATCCATGAACATTCTTTTCAGTTTCAATTCACAACCGAAATAAAAAAAAATCTAACGCAACAATTCAGGGCCCTCATACTCAAGTCATGTATGTATTTATTCTCGACCCGGAAAAATGTATGTTGAATATTTTTTTTTATTTTACTCTCTATGTAATATTCGCTCTGTATCTAATAAGCTCCCCCTGGATACGACTGTAACTCGCCATAAATGCATTAAATTGATACTTCATGTATACGGTATAAGATTCAACGAGGGATGCTTCAAGAGCACTCTTATTTATTCTTTCTCGCACTTCCCACGAAAGAAGGGAAAGTTCTGAAATCGTGTTTAAATAAATAAATAAATAAATAAATAAATAAATAAATAAATAAATAAATAAATAAATAAATAAATAAATAAATAAATAAATAAATAAATAAATAAATAAATAAATAAATAAATAAATAAATAAATAAATAAATAAATAAATAAATAAATAAATAAATAAATAAATAAATAAATAAATAAATAAATAAATAAATAAATAAATAAATAAATAAATAAATAAATAAATAAATAAATAAATGAGTGAACTTGTCAAGAATGAGTATGTGGAAGATATCGAGAAATAAGGTGTTGTTTGTAATTTTTCTTGTTGATGATGATACCAGCAAATAATTTCTCAAGGAAGTAAGAAGTAAATCGACCAATTTAAGAGAGAACACATTCCTGAAAAATTACATCTTTCAATATTGCAGTATTTGCCAGAGTAGTGTAATTTTCGAACAAATAATTTTATCATCACTAATAATAATAATAATAATAATAATAATAATAATAATAATAATAATAATAATAATAATAATAATAATAATAATATTTATTGAGTCACAAATACAATTTCAATCGTGTATGACGAGTCAGATATGGCAGAGTGAAGTTACATTTACTGTCCAGAAATCAAAACAAGGGGGACCATCTCAGCATTTGCTCAACGGATCAAGGGAAACTGGACAAAAAACCCTGATCAAGTTGGTCATTGATCTTAGAATACTCAATAATAATAATAATAATAATAATAATAATAATAATAATAATAATAATAATAGTAATAATAACAATTCTAATAATAGTAATATCAATTATAATAGTAACAATACTAATAATAAATACTAATAATAAATACTATTCATTCAGAAATGATTTAACGATATTAATGATGCCTAGTGCATTTAGCAAATTCAGGATGAAGGAAATAGAATTTTGATAATCATCACTATCAACCAAGATCATGAATTGAGCTAATTCAAAACGTTTGGAAACAAGAATGCTTATTGTAACGTGCTGGAGTGAGAGCACAGTAGTTCCGAAACCTAGTTCGTTCTTGTTTTGTATGGGTCCTATTACCAGCAATTATCTCAATGCAGAACTAATACACTAACTCGAATGCCCACTGGAAATCAAAGCCAGAATAATATGTGCGGCAGGTGAACATATCTGTCACGGACACTACCTATAAAATTGTGAAGTAATGTGTGATATATGGATTTTTATTATACTTAGTTTTAATTAATTTAGATGAATTGCTTATGTTTTGTTATATATAATTTTTGAAAACGTAGAGAGTTCGTCGTAAACGGAATCTGCGCCATTTTGAAGCGCCTACTGCTCTTTCTATCGAAAAAATTTAAGGCAAAAATTTGGAACCATTTTTGTGAAAAAGAAATTGTATAAAATTGTATTTCACGCCAAATTGCGCGAAAACTACACATATTTTCAAAAAGTGTACATGAACGTATTTTTTTACATGTCTTTGAACCACAGATTTCACTAAGGAAAAGTGTCTTCAATTGTGGTGATAGGAGACGCTGAAACAATGTTTAATTTTTCAATTTTCGAAAATGCTGAGATTTAAACAAAATCTATTCGCGATTCTAAGCGCCCTTTACTGGAGTCGAGGACAAACTTTAATAAAAAAATTGGTACTGTTTTTGAGAAAATTTGGAAAATGTTGAGGCTTTATATAAAGTACCTCAAAAAATCAAAATATTCGTTTCAAACCAGCAGGGTCGAGTCCGTTTAGATCGAATGGAGAATATCAATTTTAGAAAAAATCGACTCAATGTTTTAGCGTCAGCCACAGAGAGACGGACGGACAGAGTCGGACGTTGTGGTGTAAATCTTTTCTTTTTTTGTATCAAAGACCCACAAAACGTGGCTTCATCACATGTTAGAGGAAGTGTCCCTGAATTTTCGAATTTTGCGAGGATTCAAAACCTCTTACATCATCGTCAACTTACAACTACAATATTGGAGATAGAGTTTATTTTCCTGAACAAAGTCTCTTTTGTTAAAGACCGATCTTAACGTCATGTACAATTCTTCAAAATTATGGTGGTTTTGCTTAATTTTGCATGAAATGTATGCAATTTTGAAACAATGATTTTCTCAAAAGAGCTCCAATTTTTCATTTCTTTCCTTGCATGCAACAAAGGAAGCTGAAAAATTCAGGCAAATCTTTTGCGCGCAGGTATGCTGTTTTTTCATTTGAAAATTGCAAAAATTGAATACTGAAAAAGTTCGTTAATGATGATATTTAGTTTCTTAATACTTTTCTCAAACACAGCTACGCATTTTTTTTCTCGGGTAGAGCGAAAGACGCTTACAAACTGGGGAACGACTCATTTTCGTTGAACTCTCTGAATATTTGAATATTAAACTAGAGGTGTTGCAACAGCACACATTTTCTATTCGTTTTGTCAAAATTTTATACATGACCTTTTTTTAATAGCTGATTTTTTACTACAGACTTTGTCTAAAGCAAAATTCTCTATCTTCAATTATGTAGTTCTGAAATATTAACATTTTGCAATTTTCAAAAATACGTCGAATTCGCTGAACATTGAACTAGCACCTTATTTTGTACCGTTCCTCGATACTAATAAGGAGAAAATTTAAAGAAAATATGTCGGGCGGTTTTTTAGAAAAATTTGTTAAAAATTAAAATTGCCTATATCTCGCGCACAATTGTACAAAAATGACTCATATTTTCGAAAAATTGAACAACTGTCTTTAGAAACAAATTTCATTAAAGAAAAAACTCTATTTTCAATGTTGTAGTTGTAGGAAGACGCTCAAAAGAATTGCTCTTTTGCAATTTTTGAAAAATCGCTGATTTCAAACAAATGAGGCCTGCGCCATTCTCTTAAGCGTTCTTTACGCAATCCGAGGACGAAAGGGTATAGCCAAATGAAGCGGTGAAAAGTGCCCCCAAACCAAATCGATGATCGCGATGCTCATATAGTGATATACCAAAATGACGAACCATTTTTATTATGGAAATGTCATTTTATTTGACATAGAATATAGGCATGTCAATAGACGATCGCGAGGGGGTATGTGACAAATAAACAACCAGCGTTAAGGGTAATTTTCGTTAGGTTGAAATGGCAGAGCGGAGGCGGAATAAGCATTGTTTTGAGAGACAAAAGAAAAATATATAAATTTCAGATCCTTCCAAGTTTTTAGAAGAACATTCATTCGCTAGAGCAACGCGGTGATGAGCGGGTCGGCTCTTAATATATTTTACTAGATCGAGGAAAGACTGTAATTGACAGTTGTATAAAATTCACTATCGTTTATTTTATATTAGGATAGGTGTTCTTGGAAGAAGAAAAATACCTATCTAGGCGTCCACCCGAAACGTTAGTGAGGGAAGTCACGGATTATAATAGTATCGCCGGGAGAATTTGGAACCAGACACGGACATTAGGCGAGGACTTTATTCAGAAGCAATATTCTGCTGCGTCGACGGAGAAGATTCTACGGGGTGCCATCGAAGTGAAGAGGGCGCGAAGACCCACGAACGAATAAAATGGTTTTATAACTATAGTAATATAGAGAAAACTGGTCATGACCAAAGATGAATTCATTTTGATTATCAATATAATAAATTCCAATTTGTTAAGTTGAAAGAAAGCTGATTATCATTGTTCGTTTCGTGAAATCCAGCATTTTAATAAGATTTTCAGATTCCTCGCCACTCTGTATGGATGGCAGATTGAATAATTGGTTGCAGAGTAAATAGCAACAATTATGAACTTCGAACCCCAATTAACTGAACTAGTACACCATAATTTTGGAAGGAGAGATAATTAAATTACGTAGGAGTCATTAGGTTTCAAGTGTAATCTTTTCCTGGCGCCCAAATTACATTTATCAGTAATAATTATGTTTCAAATTGGCACTAGTCAACGTCGGGCATGTTTCAATATGAAAGAGAATACAAAGTGACGTAGTATGAGTGAAAGTTTCCGGGCTAGTAGGTCGTGGTCCAGTAGGTATTGAAGAGCCAAACGTTTCGTCCACGTCTGCGGTGGACATCTTCAGTGGCGGCAGTGTCGTCGGGGTAGTCTCCGGGTCGGCGGCTGACTAGCGACTGAACTGAAGATGTCCACCGCAGACGTGGACGAAACGTTTGGCTCTTCAATGCCAACTGGACCACGGCCTACTAGCCCGGAAACTTTCACTCATATTGACTCCGGCCGTTAATGCCTACGATGCTATGTAAAATGACGCAAATTCACAAAAAATCAGCATCCTAGGGCAATCTGTTGCACAGATACGAAAAACGTGTTTTGCATGTTTTATTTTTTCTCTGTATCTATTTCGTGTATCAGGCTGAAAAAAAATTGCAGAGACGGAGAAATATAGTTCAATTTAAGGCATTTTTGTCAACGAATTTTGACGCCAAATCATATAGATTTTCTATATTATCATATAGAAAAAAAATGAAATTCAGTTTCGACGTGATAAAGTTGGAGAAATGTCTCAGGTTTTCCCTTAAAATGGGTCTTATAACATTCTATAAAATATTTTTTCAGATTTTTAAACAATGTGGACGGTAGTGAAAAAAATTAAAACCAATTTTTCAGTTTAAACATTTGAAATTCACGCAAAAATGTGATTGAAAATACATGTTTCACCAATGTTTAAACAGTTATTAAAATTATTGAAAGGTCTTACTTACCAGGATGATTTGGGACTTTTTGCTGACAAATGTTCGTTTATGTCGTATTTATATTATCGAAGTAGAATTATCAAACTCCTTTTGTTTTTAGATTTATCTATTATTTCTAATATAAATCTAATTACTCGGTTTTAGGTTTATTAATCATTTATGTTTATAATATAAACCAAATTACTTAGTTGTAGATTTATTAATCATTGACAATTAGACAACCATAGACTTCAGCACTTTTGAGCTGAAATGACCCATCCCTGGCCACTGACAAAATTTCAAAACTTTATTTTCAAGTTGTTCAGATGATCGAATATCCTATAAATGTATTATTAATTCTTCCTCCATTGCCATGATTAATTTTGGCGAGTGTGGAAGTGCAACGTTTGTAACTCAGCAGAGCGCGATTTAGAAACTTAAATCAAGTAGCACGCCAAATTCGAAAGCTGCGTTTCTATCCCTTCACTGTGCTTAGTTTTAAAAAATGTTGAAACGGGTGATCGTTTATGGACTTACTTCAGCAGTCTTCTTTGGACTATTGCAACATGCAAAAGGCCTCGAATTTTCAGAAACGAAAAATATGCAGATATGATTTATGTTAATGGTTTTTGTGATGGCAGATCGGAAAGAGTGATATCCTGATGAAGTCTATTTCCCTATTGATTTGTTCCAAGTAAAATGTATATATCAACACCTTCAGAAGGTATTATGAATGTGGCATATTATTTCTGACTTTCCCACGTGACCTTTCTCCAGAATCGGTAAAAGTAAATTACCTTGTGAGAGAAGCCATTATTAAGTGTAAGAAGAGTTTTTGGTTGGGTGTTTCGAAGACCACAAGAAAAACAAAGCAACCAAGATGAATGCAGGATGTGCCACCATTTTTCGAAACAATCGACCAGCTAATAACAGCTCAAACATGGTAAATTTAGAGTTACCTTCATCGTAATAAAAGCACTTCAAGTATTGTCTTCCAGACTGTAGCATTTGGACTGAGATGCTCATATTAATGTATTGCCGCCGGATACCAGACCAGAAACCAGACATTGTTTCTCACAATCTATTACATTATTTTCTGCATCCCCCCAAGTGCATCGTTAAGTTTGAGTAAATGGAGTAAGACAGAAACGTGTTTGTTGCATATTAGTACTTATGGTTAACGGAGACGTTACCAAAAAGTTTTTTTTCGAATAGGACGTCTTCATCAGCAATAAAAGATCGAATAATTGACCAAGTCGCTTTGAAATCATTGAAATCATTGCTATTTGATGATATTGGAATGATATCTAGGGGTACAATTCCGTGCGCAAGAGGGGCGTCATTTGGAATACTATGCGCCGAGATCCATGTTGTGAGTTGGGCGGAAAGACTAATATACTGATGGAAAAGATTTCCTTCAGGCAGGCCTTTGGAGACGATTTCCTCCTTTGGCCTTTTTGGGTTAGATGACCGACTTTGCCAGCTAGCTAACCGTGTCCCCCATGCCTAGGCCTAGTTTAATTCCCACGGTGAGGGGTAAGAGAAACATGTGGCGAACATGACATATTCAATTCACCCTAACTAGCAAACTCTGCCTGCCTGAGCTTTTCTTCGTCACACGGATACAGAAACAGAGACCATTTTAAAGGAAAGCTAAAACATTTTTGCCTCGACCGGGAATCGAACCCGGGTTCACACCACGGGAAGTTAGTACGCCACTTTTGAGCCATACTAGAGACTTGATTTTAATGATGATTTGGGCGGATTTTGATGACCTAAAACACCGCCAAAAATGATCAATAAAATGCTCTTAAAATGCTTAAAAAATTCCCTCAAAACCAAAGAAAATGACGGAAAAAATATGATCAAAAACAGTTCGGATGAACAACTCAAGCTGTTGAATACGTTACTGATGTAATCGAGGTTTCTTCCATTCGTTCGAGTGAACTCAGCCTGCAAACGTTTGGTTTGGACTGTTTTTTACAAGGAAATCTGTCTTTTGTTATCCCGAAATCGGCCGAACCCGCAATGGCGCTGATATACGTCACGAGAATTACATACTTACAACGGCTGTCTAATCAATTTCTGAGCGAACAAATCGAATAGGCTACTGAGTAATTCTGTGAAGAACATTTGTTGCATCTCGTAAATATTATTTGAAGCAAATTTATTGAAGCAAATCATTAAAAATGACATTAAAATAGATGAAATCAGAAAAAATGCATTAAAATGACGGAAAAACGTAAAAATGACTTATTAGTCGAAATCGACAAAAAATGCAAAATAATGACCTATAAAAATAGGTAATTTCATTTTGTTATAACATGAAATGAATTTATAAACTAAATGGGATTGTTCTACAGAGAAAAGAAAAAAAATACATATCATTAAAGTCCGCCCCCTAATTATGAGATTAATAGTCATTACATTTAAATAAATTACAATTATATAAATAAATACATTACAAATAAAAAAGGCAGCAGGTATCACATAGCTACAATTAGTTCAAAACCGAACCATATGGAAAACTAAATCCGTAAAAGAAGAACATAAGACACAAGAAGACAAAAGAATACAAGAAGACTTAAGATACAAGTAAAGAACGGAAAAAGAATGGACGAGGAAATCGCTCAATCACGCCGAATCAATTGGATTCTGACCTGGGAATTGTGACTAAGAATTGTGTTGTGTGAATGTTAAGTGTACTACCTAACCATTCCTTAGCAGGACATGGTTATTCATTTCCCCTGCATCAGGCGGCCTTTTCCTTTTAGGATGTTATGGGCTAAATAAAAAACAGCAACAAAAGGCTGTAAGCTAATAAATGTTCGGTGCCAATTTGAAATTCTTTTATTTTCAGAAAGTTTAGCAAAACCTTTAACCACTTCTGTTACAAGGGTGCAATATGTCATTCCAAGGTGCAATAAATGTTTTCTTTCTCACTACCTAGTCAGAGGAACAATCGTTTGACTAGCAGGTGTGTTTTGGAGGGACTCTACCTTGCCCGTGATCATTTTTATGTATCGTTCTTCAGATTAAATAGTATTTGTAAATGAGAATGTTTCTCATTGTCAGAGCAATTAGAGGGGGGAAATTTGAAGAAAGAACCACTGCATTTTCTTTATAAGAAGTTTAACTAGTGGTGCTACAAAATGGCACAGACTTTATCGTACTAGTTTTCTCGTACTCCTAATTTTTTGGCCGGGTCTAGCTTTTTAGTCGCGCCCCATCCTCTTTTCAGGTGCAATCTATCGCCGTCCATACATCACTTTTTCACATTTGCTCAATTTTTTGATTTCTTAATGGCAGAAACGAAAAATTACTTTAAAAATATAATAGAAGAGTAAAACCTCATCCTATATCAAAATTTTCTTTGAAAAATTTGGAGCCATTTTTGTAAAAATGGCGTTTAAGAGTTACTGTAAATGCAACATTTGACGATTTTTTCACACAGAAAACTATTGAGTTTTAGAAAAAAATCATTGGAAGTTATTCATTGGAAGCGTTTGTACTCACAGATGCAATAATGTATACAAATTGCTAGAAATGTGTATATTAAAGGCATTAGATATTTCAAAAAATATATTTGTGTAATTTTTGAAAAACCAAAAGAATACGGCAAAATTAATTTTAAATAATCTTAAACAGTACAATTAGCACTATAAGTAAGAAAACTTTGGAGCCATTTTTGAGTAAAGAAAAAATAAGTAAAGAAAAATTTGGAGCCATTTTTGAGAAAATGGTGTTTATGCGTTTCTGAAAATGCAGAATTTCAGCTCGTTTTCACAGAAAACGTGAGAGTTTTCGAGAAATTTTATGACATTCTTTAAAGAACATGTATACCTAAATGCAATAATGTGAACAAACCGTCGCTAATGTAAATATTAACGACGTGAAATGCTAGTAAAAAATCACATTTGCGTAATTTTTTTAAAAACAAGTATAGTGCAAAATGGCGTTTATGTCATCTCATAGAGTACATCTAGTCCTATCGCTACCAAACTTTTAAAGAAAAGAATTGGAGCCGTTTTTAAGTGAATCTTGTATTCGTTATTTTTTAAAATTGCACAAATTGCACGCATTCTTGCGCGAAAACTACTAAAAGTTTAAAAAAATGTACATTACTGTATGAAAGAATTAATTATGGACAACAAAATTCATTTGAAGGAAAAATCTCTATCTTTAATTTTCTAGTCGTAGAAAGACGCCAAAAAAATTCAAACTTTTGCAGTTTTCGAAAATTCAGAGTGAACCGTTAAAATCTGATCTCTGCCGCCTTTATAAGTGTATTTTACTTTATTCTTACAATAATTTTAAAGAAAAAATTTGAAGCCATTTTTGAGAAAATTTTGAAAATGTCGCGGGGGCTTCAGGTAAAGTACCCCCAAAAATTAATGAATATTTTTCAATATCAGAGAGATTTACTCAGATCGACAGGGGTTTCTTCAGTTTGGGAAATATCGTAGGCGCTAGTGTTATTCACATACACCAAACAGACGGACAAATGGACGGATGGACGTTTTGAAAAAAAAAAAAACGCACGTTTTTGGAATCACGGGACCAGAAAACCTGCATTTCTGTTGAAATCTTGAAAGCAATTTTTCGATACATTACATAACTTTCTCTGTAGTACATATATTACTCTGTATATACACGTACGAATACGAGAAAGAATGAATGTTTTTATTAATTAGGAATGTAGGAGTTTAATTTCGTTCCACCATATTTAACGGGTTACCTATAGTGTAAAAGAAACTAGTGGTCCTACAGAATGGCACAGGATAACTCCATAAGTAAAATATCAGGAAATTGTTGTTTATAAATTTATTTACATCTCGACGTTTCGCACACTTAGCGTGTGCCTTTTCAAGAGCACTGTAGATAATAAAACGTGGTTGACAATAGCTTTGATAATACAGTCTAACACGATAACATTAATATGTAAACTTAAAGATGTTGGTTCATAAGTAATGTTTTATAAATTTCATTTAGTTTATTTAATAAACTTATAAAATATTACTAATGAACCAACATCCTGAAGTTCGTTTGTCCAAACCCAATGTTTATTCCATGATGCCCCGACTCTGTGATCACTGCATCCTCATTCCGTTGCATATCCAGTTACGTACTGCCTGCCAAAACCAACAAATGGGCTACGTTAGCCCTCAGGTTGAATCCACTTTCTACGTTTTAAGATTTTTATCGTGTAAAACATCCACGTAAGATTCCAAACTGCAATTTTACGTAAGTAATTTTAACGTTTACATTTTTATGCTTTTTAACATGTTAGAATGAATTTAACATGTCAATGCTATTGTCAACACAGTTTTATTATCTATAGTGCTCTTGAAAAGGCACACGCGAAGTGTGCAAAACGCCGAGATGTAAATAAAGGAAAAGGAGGTAAATAAAGGAGATAAAAATGAAACATGCAAAACACGTTTCTCGTTGTATCTCTGCAACAGATTGCCCCAGGAGGCTGATTTTTTGTGAATATACATTCTTTTGTATCTCTTTTATATGATCATCGCTATCATCGATTTGATCTGAGGGCACTTTCCATCCCTTTATTCGGCTATACCCCTTATGAACAACAATTTCCTGATATTCTAGGGGAGAGTTAGATTAACTGGACCGATTAGGTTAAGTGGTCCATGCTTTTAAATGTTGGTGGGAAGCGATTCCTGCTTTTTCCTCAGGATGGCATTCGTAGAATGACAGGGCTGATAATCAAAGCCATTTTCATAAGTTGCAGGCTTTCATTGTTCAGTACAGTAAGACTTTTTTTCTGAAAGGTCAGAAGAATTTTCTACCACTTATCTGCTTTGCAATTTTATTGCCATTGAATAACAACTACAAGAAAATGATTCACCCTAGATTTATTGTTTGTATTTCTGCTTTAGAATAGTGTGTTTTGTTTTTAATAATACGTCGCGATTGTATTTTTTCAGGCATATAAAGAAAAAATGTGCTGTGGGGTTTACTGGACCGCCTGGTTGTTAGGTTAAGTGGACCGGCCCAGTTACCCCCTTTATTTTTTTTTTCGAAATTAGTATTTGCAGATTTTCAATTAACATTGACATCAATTGATGTCCTAAACTATCTCTCCCGGACCAACCAAAATGCCTTTGTTTCAACAGTAGATATTGTTACAAGGTTTCCAAACCAGCTGAAGGACGGCAGGGAAATATTTAAAGACTTGATTTATTTTAACGTGAATTTGGAAGAGTACGATCTTCGCTAAGCATTTTCTCCATTTATGTGTAGAAAAAGGTTATGTCAATGCGTAGAAGAATGTTTTTTTCAATAAATCATCAATGTTATTTTCACAATTTATTTAAATTTCCGGTCCAATTATCCTTACCGGTTAGGTTAACAGGTCCTATTGCAAATGTATAAAACATTCCGTATTTGACAACAACTGTAGGCACAATGATGATGTTTGTTCCTACAATATAAGGAGAAAGCTTTACTGAAATATCATGCGAAATTTCACGTGTATAGGTCAAGTAAATAATATTTTAAAGCAAATTTTAAAAAAGTTGACCAGTGAACCTAAATCTCCCCTATTTATGTAGTTATCCTGTTTGGTCCAGACCTGTATCAAACTTTCCATCTATCAACATCATTAAACCAGGATCGTCAGGAATAAACAACACCGACTGATATTATTATTATTATTATTATTATTATTATTATTATTATTATTATTATTATTATCATTATTATTATTATCATTATTATTATTATTATCATCATCATCATCATCCTGGAGATGTATTGTTCGCGCAGTATTAACATTAGGTGATACATGCCAGAATTGGCATGACAACTCTGGATTGAACCACCTAAGCTCATCTCACTTTTGACATAATGTTTAGTGATAAAAGTCAAGATCTGAGACGATATGCAGGTTAAAACGCATAATTTATTTGCAGAAGGTTCGTGATGTTCCCCGCTACCTACATCCTCCGACGACAGGATTCAACGCATGTTAGGGTAGATACTTTCAGGACTAGAAAGGCGAAGGCTCGCACGTTTCATAGTTGGCGAAGAGGCTCCGACCTTCGACCTAAATCACTTACTTAAAAGATTTTATTCAGTGACCATTACGGTCTCTGAAGTTCCGACGTTCCGCTGATATTATTTCAACAATTTCTCCAAAATTAAAAAAAAGACAACAATGTATTCAAGTTGTATAGAATAATGTGCTTATCTTAAATATGTTAATATGTTTATTTCGATTAAAAACTACGTACAAGATAAGAAAGTTAATGTAAAACAACAAATTGTCAACAAAACAGATTGGACAAGCTAAATAATACCTTGTAGAAAGGATTAGTTTTTGAGACTCAAAAAATATTATAACAGATCTGCTTTGAAGTAAGAGATTGAGAGGTGGTAAATAATTATTCGCTAAGAGAATAAGAAGACTTGAAAGAAGATTAGTCGAATGCAGGAAAGTTGTTGGGGATTACGTGGGAGAGTGACAAAAATTGTATTTATTTAATAAACCATTTCTGTGTACAGCAGTATTCGATTAATTATTTAATAATCGTAGAACGTTATGAAGTTACACTAGTGTTTCTTAAAATATTATTATGACAGTTGAAACAATCTTTTGAATCCGGAAATTAGCAGAAATCAAATTACAACACATTTGTTTTTGCCCATAAGTCTCATTACTCACTTACTCATAAGTTCTTTGTGTTCCTATTAGCCAAAGAAGATTTAAAGATCTAAAATAATTACATGAATCGTAAACTGTAAATTCAAGGGAAATCTGAAATTATTAAATTGATAATATAACAATACAATAACAGAAATTCATATGGAATCGTACGAAACACGTAAACGAAGGTTAGAATTCATTAACATCAATAAGTCATGCAGAGAAAGGTTCAAAAAACAATATTTTTGGATACATGATTGGAAATAAAAAGTGAAAAAGATTGATAAATTATTTAATGAAATAACATAACATGTTAGTAGCTTTAGCCTGGAAAGTTATTTTTTTATTGAATATTTATTTCTCAAAATGCGCCTACGAACGCAAATCGCCGTCACCCAACAAATGGTGAGAGATCCTTCTACATTCGCAATGTTTGTATTCTATCTGAAATTTCTTGTCACGGTGAAGTAGGAAAGTAAAGTGTT
This sequence comes from Teleogryllus occipitalis, assembly GCA_011170035.1. Lineage (NCBI taxonomy): Eukaryota > Metazoa > Arthropoda > Insecta > Orthoptera > Gryllidae > Teleogryllus > Teleogryllus occipitalis. The sequence goes on from BLKR01009927.1 coordinate 55,530, forward strand.
CTAATGAAAAATGTTGAAAACGGAATCTGGAAGGGGACGACTTGCGGGCGTTCAGATAGTCTGATAAGCTACCAAGAGCGTAAAAATGTGTCGCTCCGATACTACTATCAAGATTCTCTGATCAAAAGAATAATATATTACAACGGACGCCAAAATGTAGGCAAATGTAGGCTGGTATCATTTAACACATGCATTTCATACCGACTTGTTCTACCAAATAATGAAGAGAGGTGTGTTCTCTGACACCTTCCGTATTTTGGAGGGTATTGTCATAAGGGCTCCAGGAGTATTCAGGAGCTTAAACTACAATCTCATTGTCTAGGATGTTTCTTTAAGAATGGAGGGCGCGCGGCGCTCCATGCTCCCGGGGCGATGGGCCTTCAGACCCACTCGCGTCACACACGTCGCAAAGGCTCGCCGCCTGTCTCCTCCTCCCAACAGAGCACATGTTCTGACTCTCCTCCACATGGATCTTCTTTCTTTCGTAAATTTCTCTTCGTTATGGTATATAGATTGATTTATAAACAGGCCTTCAAGAAACCTCACAAAAAAGCACAGATGCCACCCAGGGATATCTCGCTAGACAGAAATAATGATTAATAGCTGTTTCATATTATGGCCATTTCTTGCTCTTCGATATTTGACCGAACGTTCAAACAAAACTCCCTTTCTTTCAAAGTGAATTACTGCTAGATGCAGTTAATATTTATTTACTTATTTATCTATCGTCAAAAACAGTAAGAATTATGAGATGAAGGAATGGGGAGAAGTATACCTGCGTACGTTTCCTTGGGCTCCAGACCCTTATTGCTTTTCTGTACATAATTGAAATTATTGAAGGCGTTGTCATTGTCAACAATATTATTTATTTTAGAAATAGCAGCTTTCGATGGCTTAGCCATCATCATCAGTTTTCTGCTGTCTGGGAGCCACAAAAACGATTACTCCGACTACTCCGTAAACGTAGTCGTTTTTGTGGCTCCCAGACAGCAGAAAACTGATGATGATGGCTAAGCCATCGAAAGCTGCTATTTCTAAAATAAATAATATTGTTGACAATGAAAACGCCTTCAATAATTTCAATTATGTGAATGTCAACTACAACTCACCACTGAATCAATTTTCTGTACATAGTTGAATTATGAATGAAGGTACTAAAAAGCCTGGTTAGCAACATTTGAAAACTATAAATTTTTGTTCCCAAGTAACAGAAAACGTAATTGGACAGGCAAACGATCTAGAAAGTTTATTTTTTAGTATTGCTAACAAAATGACAACCTACATCGCTGGCCCTACTCCCACCACAATCAGCAAAAGGAAAGCTCAACAAAGCGTGCCATTGTGAAGAGACTTTGATGCCCAGAAGCAAAACAAGGGGCCATCTCAGCATTTCTTTAATTGTTCAAGGCAATCTACTCGAAAATCTTGAAGGAGATGGGGTCAATAATGTTAGATTCTGAACAAATGAAGATAACATACCTTTTTATTCTTCCACTAAGTGTTTTGCCTAGAAACTCCCGCTTGAACACTAATTTCCATCACCCCAAACCTCGCCTATCGCTTATCAAATAACGCTTCTACAGAATGCCTGCCATAATTGCATCTTCCCTCTAAATAGATATCTCATTGCCTTTACATTCATTAACTACAAAGCTTCCTCGTTTTCATTAGATCTCTAATCTTTAGTATACCACATGCCTTTTTGATACTTGTTAACAGCTGGGTTACAAAATCTATGAACTTTTCTATGGAAACTCTGTATTCCGGGATTCGATTATCAGGGAATCATGTTACCTGGAATGTGTTTCAGAATAGAAATGAATAAATGAATGAACGGAACATTGATCACTGACAAGTCCCTATCTGCGACCTCGGGATGATTCAAATAATTAACTCAATTTAATTAAATCATTTGATTTTGGAGTAAATTTTGAATTGACCCCGAGATATGAGGACAGAAATTATAAAAGAATTTTTTAAATAAAATTTCTTATATTTTTTTAATTATTTAAGTAATACAAAATTTAAAAAATGTTCGATTATTTACGTTCATAAAATTTTAATATGTACTAAATTGCTGGGAATTATTTGAACATTAATATGTATTTACTTTTTAGTTAGCACATTGAGAAACAAAAAATATAATTTGATCAAGGGTTATCCATTCTCCGAAGATCCTGTTCCTTGTCATTACCCGAGATACTCATCTTTCTAAATATTTTGTTATATTAATATGGATGTTTCTTAGTATTTTATCTTCTGCTTTTTTTCATTTCCTCGTAATATATTTATATATTTATTGTTTCATTAACTTTTTATTCCATTCATTGTTGCAACTTTGTTATTTATTGCTTAATTGTTTAACTGTTGCTGCTTAGTTGCCATAACTCTTTTAATAAATGAACAAATAATTACACGCTTGTTGTTCATACTTAGAAGTATAATGTAAATATGAGGGTCTCCCTGATGTTTTTGAAACCTACTTTTATTGTCAGAACTAAGTTTATACTCAAAACAATCGTGCAATTAGTGGACTCCCCGTTTGTTAGGTCACAAAAATACTGATGTTAAAAAATACACGTGTTACTCGATAACATCTCAGCTATGAAATTAAATATTGTCAGGTACTACAAAAACCAACCGAAGGTAGCCATGCAAGACTTCATGCATATAAACTGAATCAAGACAGGGTAAAAAAGAAACATGCATCCTACCCCAGGGATGAATCTAATCAAATATGAACTGGTTGGGCAGCGTAACCAAATACGTCAAATATTTAACATCAAGAATTGTTTCGGCAAGGAAGGTCTCCCAATGTTTTCTGATCTGTAAACAAACCATGATAACAGAGACACATACAGGGTAAAATATTTGAAGAAAAATAGAATTAATACTCATGCAAGAAATGTGATATTTAATCAGTGTAATAAGGGATACATATACCCACGTGTCTCAGATTAAATATATTAAACTTCTAGGGCTGGTTAGGGATATGAAAGGATCACTTTTTGCCCACGACCATGCGGTAAATTTCACAAAACGAAGCGACACGTGTGACAGTCGCCCCTGACTTTTAGACACTTCATCATGCATTGATAGTCGGCAAGAAAGGGAAATCATTTTTCCTGCGTCAGAACAAGACCTGTCAAACGCCAGTGCAAAATTAGTGGCCTACTAATCAGGCGTAAATGTCACATGTGCAACTTCGTTATATAAAATTTCCCACCACATGTTCCTTGACAAACCTGTGTCATTTTCGACATCTCCACATGTCCCACAAGTTTGTAACCTTTATTCTGAGACATCTGTATATATGACATCTACAAAAGAACATGTGTATAAAACGTGGAAAAAAGTTTTTTCATTAAAAACAAAGAAAATATAATTTATATCCTTGATGTGAAAGAGTAAAGAAAAGCGAAAACTTAATGTTCAATACAATAAACAGCATTTCTTGAAGTGAAAATGCCAAATTCTCAAAATTCGTATTAGATTTGCTCTACTGAAATACTTCAAAGTGGAGATACTTCACAGTGAAGATAAGTAACAGATTTGAACCCTGAAGACTTATTGGAGCTTAATAGTAAGGGTGAGAACATTATAGATAAACTTTTGTGCATTAATTTCAGAAGTAATGAATCCTATTGCCCCGATAAAGCTCAATATACGTATATTCTGCTAAATTCAAAACACGATTTCACGATGTTCAGGATTCACATTGTTCAGGGTTCCAATATTTTGAAGCAAAAAACAAGTAAAATACCTGCGTACAAAGTGACCGTAGGTCAAATTTCCAGAACAATATTAATATTATTATTAATAATAATAATAATAATAATAATAATAATAATAATAATAATAATAATAATAATAATAATAATAATATAACGCTCTTCAGGACTGGCTCACCTTGAAGCTTTACTGTAAAAGCCCCCCCTACCACCACCACCACCACCTTTCGAGAGAACGGCCTGCAATAGGATGTATGGCTAATAGTAATAATATTTTAAATGTGGTACTGATAGAGAGTATTCAAGTTGATATGCACAATGTGAATAGAGAGCAGAGGCAGGATTTCGGATCCTTTATTGGGGGGCAAAGGGTCCCCCCGAATAAGAAAATAAAAAGGTCTCCTACACCAAAAGACATTGAGTAGTTACACTATAACTCTAAAATTAAAATGAGATTTTTGACAGTTTTCTGGGTCCCCGTCACACCCCGTCTGAGACCCCGTCCCACTACCTTCACCTACAGTGAGAAACGTTTTTTTTTATTTTAATTATTTTCGTCAACTTAACACTATTTTATCTGATTGAAAAACTACGAGAAATAAGAAAATAATTCATACTATCAGAAAAACATATTTACTGTCTCGCTACCGCTTACGTAGTAGAGAGAAAGTTATGTAATGTTACGCGAAAAAACAGCGAATTTTCGGCAGAAAAACTCTCATTCTCAGGCCCTGATAAAAAATTATCCAAGAAGTGGTGTAGCCAGAATCCATGTTTTTTGGGTCTTTGATACCGAAAAATCGATTGACGGTACACCGTCCGTCTGCCCGTCCTTCCGTTTGGTGTATGTAAACACTATCACCTAAACCATGCGTAGGATTTTTCCCAAATTTACGAAACTCCGGCCAATCTGGCCAGAGTCGAAGCTTTATATAAGGCCCCTGCCACATTTTAAAATTTTTCTCAAAAATGCCTCTAATTTTTTTCTTTAAATTTCTTGTAAGAATAGAGTAAACTATACTTATAAAGGTGGCATAGGTCCAATTTTCACTGTTAACTCTTAGTAATACACATAATTTGATGGTAAGTTTGATTATTTTTCGACTGACGACTTCCCACAATTACATTGAGGATAGAGATTTTTCCTTCAAATGAAAATTATTGTCCTTCATTACTTCTTTCATGAAGGTCATGTAAATTTTTTTGAAATTTTCTCAAATTTTCGGTTTCAAAAAAGTAGAACCGAAATATTATTTTAAGAATATTAAATAAGGCTAAAACCTTGTCCTAAATGGCAATTTTCAATGAAAAATTTGGAGCCGTTTTTAAGAAAATGGCATTAAGCGTAACTGTAAATGCGAAATTCGAAGCTCTTATTCACAGAAATCTATTGAGTTGTCGAAAAACTTCATTCGAAATAATTTGAAGAACTTTCTCTCACAAATTAAAATTGCATGTTAACGGCGTGAGAGATATTGAAAAAATATACACTTGTGTAATTCTTAAAAAAAACAAAAGAATACACTAAAATGAACATTACGTCAGATTAAACAGTCCCATTACTACTCGCCGTTGGAAATGTTTGAAAAAAATGGAGCTTTTTTTCCGAGAAAATGGCGTTTCAGCGTTTCTGAAAATTTTGAGCTCATTAACACAAAAAACTGTTGAGTTTTCGAAAAACTTTATTTGATATCTAAAGTACATGTACTACTAAATACAATAACGTAAAGAGTCTCTAATGTCAATATTATCGAGGCGAGAGATAAGTAAAAAAAAAATATTTTTGTAATTTTGGAAAAAACAAATGAGTAGAGCAATATGGCGTTTATGTCATCGTATAGAGTTTGTTTGACACTAACCCTACCAAAAATTTAAAGAAAAAATTTGGAGCCGTTTTTGAGAAAATCTTATTTTTTTATTTTTTTAAATTGCAAATATTGCACGCACTATTGCACCAAAACTGCTGTGTACCACAGCAAGTGTGCCCCGAAGATCGGTGCGGTGGGCACACTGTGCCAAGGCAGGGTAGTTGCGGCCCACTGTGGCCGCCGCAGAGTTGCACCGTGGGGCGCGGCCAGGGTAGAAGTGAGGAGTACGGGAAGGCGCCACCAGGAGCAGGGCAAGCGGCGGCGCTGTTCCGGGACCACCTTCGAGCATAGAATACATAGAGGCGCCCTGGGCGGAGAATTTTGAAGCAAACATGACTCTGCTTCGTGACGTCACAGGTTGGCAAAAACAGCGCAGCTGGCTGGATTGCAGTGTTCGGATATTGGATTTCCCGACTTCCTTTCAGTTGTATTTTGTGTTGTGCGTTGTGAGTGAAGATGGTTGTTTCTTGCTGTGCTTATAAATGCACGAATCGATACCAAAAGGGAGTAGATATATCATTTTTCGGTAAGTACTAGTGGTTATATTACTTTGGGTTAGGTAGAACCTGTTTTCACGTGTTCGTTTTGAAGAAATAAAATCTTGCAGTTTTCCAGTAAACATCTCTCTAAGTAAGAAATGGACCACGAAAATCAGGAGAGATGAATGGATACCGAATAAACATTCGAGAATATGCTCAAAACATTTCAGCGATGAATGTTTTGAACAAAGCGGGTGGAGCAGTAGAAAAGTTCTGAAAACTGATGCTGTTCCTACACTTTTAGATTTTCCGAGCCATCTGAAGACACCTAAAAACCTAAAAAACCTTGAAAAACCTAAACGCTCTTCACCATCATGAAGGTTCAAATCACAATTTAATTTTGTTCTTTTTTAAACTTCAACTTTTTCCTCTTGTATATTAATTATTCTAACGTGTTATTATGAAATCATTTGTTATAGAATCATCAAGTTAGCCTTGCCACCTGAGGCAACAGAAGACGGAGATTCAAGTGAAAATGTTCCAAACTCTGTAACAAAGGAGAGTGCAAAGATATATAAATACCTAAATGTTCAGATACTCAACCCTTAGAAAAAAAAATTTAATCCTTTTTTATACCATATAATATCCATAACTATTCTTTCAAGTAAGTAAAATATGCCTGAACCTGGAGATTGCTGTCAATACGGTCCTAGATATTTTCAGTTATGGGGAAGAGGATTGTGAAAATCTTGGAGAAAATCTAGAAGAAAAGAGACTTCATGCAAATACAATAGTATTGGTCTGCAAGTCAAACTTGCAACTCCAAAACCTATACTTTTAGATAAATCAAGTTAAAATTCATTCAGTTTAATTCTTCTCGGTATCTTTTGCTAAGGGGGAGATAAACCCTGTTGTTTTATTACTAAAATCGCTTTAGTCATGGAATTAGATGTACTAAATTATAAATTATTGCCTTGTTCCAAACAGACGAGTAACAGTGAAAATGTACTCGTAAAAAATCCATCAATGAACATTATTTTTAGTTTCTTAAAAGGTATATCGCGTTGAAAATTATTGAAAGTATCAAAAGAAAACTATTGGGTTTCACTTGTTTACCGACGATGCAGAAATAATTAGCTTATGTACACAAATTCTTTTAAAATTGTAACGAAAAGATAGTCTCTTAATGACCAACATACGTAGATACCGGTCTTCTGCCAACCTGTGACGTCATCGGAGTCGTTTCATGTTTGCCTCAACTTTCCGCAGGGTAGGAAGCGACTATGGCGCCTCTATATATTCTATGCTCGAAGGGGACCACCGAGCCGTGGCATTTCCCCTCGATGCCCCGCCATGGAGGCGGGAAGGAAGATTGGTTGATTGATTTTTTTCGTGTTTCCGGGCGCGTCAACTGCTTAGGTCATTAGTCCCGTGAGTGTCGTGCATGTTTTTTCTCGGGAGATGGCGGAGATCTTCCCCCGCTGGATTGCGAGATCCGGCGCCGACCTACCGTCGGCTAGTGGGGTTTCCCCCTAACCAGGACTCTCCCACCAGCGGGCACCGCCCCCAGCCGGGACAAGCTCTAAGCTCCCGACCGGTCTCCCGGAATATGTGGTAGTGTAGTGCATGTTAGTGTGTGTGTGTGTAAGGGGAGAGGATGAAACAAGGAAGAGGAAGGACAGATCGCGCGTGGTCCGTGGCCCGTTTGGTAGGGTACTGCTCCGGCATTCGCCTGGTGTTGATCGGAGAAACCACGGAAAACTACCGATCAGAGCAGCCGGCCGCTAGAAATCTCCTCCAGACAGCAGCTGAATTCGACCTAGCTCAAAAGCTAATGTCGAAAATCCTGCCGCCACCCAGTGGTGCATTTTGGCGATTTCCTGGCCAAAACCTCTGAGAGCTATAGTATGTTTTCTACGACGACCAAATTTATTTTGGATTATCTTTATAATTTAAGGGAGCTGGTATCATAATACCAGAATAATGCACTTCTTAAATCTGTGAAATATAAATATAGTATATTTTTCTATATAAACTTGGTTAAATTTTATCAATTCACAAAATTGATTTTAGAAAACCGTAGGGATTACTTACATATTAATTGATAACATTTGGCCTAAAGAAGCATGGTATTAATACCATTTCATGCCCTCTGCCAGAGAAAATTCATATACTGTGTCCGAAGAACCGGAAAGGAAGATCACATTTTTCACTAGGGTACATTTCTCCCTACGGTGATATTTGGCTCAGGCAAATGAGACAAAGCATATTTGTTCAAGAATTTTAACTTTGTTCTGGGAACATCCCTCAAGCTGGAAATGAAAGGAACATAAGATCTCAACAGGCGATTAAATATCTCCTGGATTGGGTGCAGTCTTGAACATTTCGCGAGAATCCTTCTCCATACCGTCTTATATCTTTGTGAATAGATTCTATGCATGTATTACCATGAATATTTGGAAACATACTTCTTAGCAGTATCCAGTGCGTACTACAAAAAAAATTGCTAATGGCGTATCCACTGGATATTGTCAATAATATTGTTCTAAATCTCTTAATTATACCCTCATCTATCCCGGTTATTTCTGAGGAATATTTAGATTTCTCAAAAAAGCGTCATGCAGAACTACTGTCGTTGTTATTACCATAATCTTGTTTGAAAAGCACTACATTTAGACCATTTTTCTTTGTATTGCATTTGAATAAGTTTCTTGACCATATTCAAACTGTAGTTGCAGTATTATTTCATAAAAAATAATATAATACTAATTTTATAACAATAACAATCTAATATGAATAATTGTTGGTATGTAACTAAGGAGTTAAGTAAACAAATATTACTTTACGATCAATTGTATTTTTGATTTATTTTTTAAAAGTGGTATGATGAGTTTCTTGGATATCCGGTACGTATTTGACCTTTCATTGAGCGCACACCCTTTCTTAGGACGAGTTTTAATGACACATGTTATGTAAATATTACTTTATTTACAATTTTAATGAAATAAAATGTGCGTAATCCAGTCCAGAAGATGTAATATGTACATAAATATTATGTTCATGTAATATTAGTGAATAGTCATAATCTGTTACAAAAATAAAAAATATTAATTTTTTGTTTATAATATTGAGTAAATTTGTTATTTCAGTAAAAGGGATCAAAATTTTCCGCTAGAAACAGCATTGAAAAGTAGTTCACGTTCTCAGGGCGGATCTCGACGAGTCATATTCGGCGATCACGTGTGCTCGACAAAAGTTAATTCTTTATATTTACTGATGGGGCAAGTTGGGGCATGATTTTATAACTGGATTCGAAAGAGGATAGATTCAGCTAGTAAATGAAATTAGAAACATCGCGGAATTCCGCGAAATTGGTAACTTTCAGCCTACGTGAACTGAGTAATTATGAGTAATTAAAATTATTGTATTTATTTCATGCATTTTAATATATCATCCCACGTCGGTATTATGAATTAATGCATTATAAAAAAAACATGAAAATACTCTACAAACTTTCAGGAAGAGAATCCATACTGCCAGTTTTCTCTGCACAACTTTGTATGGCCACCACTTACAAATAAAGATGGTCTCTCTATGTTACTCTCGCACTGCAGGTCTACCGAACGTTGCGAAGGGTAAGTTCGGGTGACTACTGGTGCCAGGGGAATTGATCCAGAGACACGAAGTGGGCAGAAACAGGTGCCCCCAAGTATACAGTGTGTCGTAGTATTTGTAAAAGTTCGGTAAACGCGATTTCATTTTTGAGGTTTTGGCCAGGATTTCGGGAAAATGCACCACCGTGCGCCGTCAGGACTCGAACCTAGGACCTCCCAGTTAGAGGCGCTGCAGTGACATCAGTTGATGCACTGAACTACCGCTACCGGTAGGGGAAGGAAGAGACTCGCCCCGATGCCTCGGGGCGTATTTATAGGGCCTCGCCGGAGGCAGAGGGCAGTAGGAAATTTCGCGAGCAGCAAGCGAGTGTGTGGCAACTAGTGGTTTCGGTGTCTAAAGAGCGTGTGTTACGGACTGTATTCTTCTGGCGGACTGGAATTGGGCATTGTATTTAGTACTTGTTTTTGGATAGTGGTTTACGGAAAATAAATTTTTGGTGAAAGAACTGTTATTGTTTTACTTTGTATATAACAAAAACCACTAAAATTTGTTAAAAAAATATACATGGCCTAAAGGAAAGAACTATTTATATTAAACAAATTTCATTTGAAAGAAAAATCTGACATCAATTTTGTAGTTGTAGGAAGATACCGAAAAAAATTCAAACTTTTTCAATTTTCGAAAATTCACAGTTAACCGTGAAAATAAGACTTATGCCACCTCTATAAGTGTATTTTACTCTCTAAAATTCGGAGCCGGTTTTTAAGAAACTTTTGAATATGTCCGGGAGTCTTCACGTAAATTACTCCAAAAATTTTAAAGAATTATTTTTTAAAGTTTCAACTAGATCGAGATGGACAGAGGTTTCTTCAATTTGGAAAAGTTATAACGTATGGTTTGGCCGCAAGTAGTGTTCACGGACGGACGGATGTTTTGAAAAAAAAACTTTTTCGGTATCAGGAGACCCCAAAACGCGTATTTCCGTTGAAATCTCGAAATCGATTTTCCGCAGCAATACATACCTTCCTCTATACTCCGTATACATATATCGTACACATACTTACGTATGTATACCACAAAGTAAAAATAACAAAAACAAGAATTTCTCAAAAACAGCTCCAATTTTTTTCGTAAAACGTTTTGTAGGGATATTGCTACATGTACTCTATGAGCTGTAAACTTCATATTACTTTATTCTTTGTTGTTTTTTTCAGAAATTACAAACATTTTTTGACTTGTCTCTTCTGTCGCTAATATTTTCATTACCGGCGATTTGTTCACATTATATTTTCGAGGAAACGTTATTTAAATTATGTCAGATAAAGTTTCTCGAAAACTTAAGTTTTCTGTGAAAGCGAGCTAAAAATGCCGCATTTTCAGAAACTCTCAAATGCCATTTTTTTCAAAATCGGGTCCAATTTTTTTCAAACTCTTCGTACGGATAATGCTAATTGCACTTAAATAGTGCAATTAGACATTAGAAGACATAAAAGTCATTTTCTGTTTCATGTCTTTAATAAGTATAATTCCAGCGATTTATGTTCGTTATTGTATTTGTGGGTAGAGGAGTTTCAGATGACTTCCAAAAAAATGTTTGGAAAGTTTCTATGAAAAAGAGTTTCAAATTTCCATTTACAGTAACGCTTAAAAGCAATTTTCTTAAAAACGGGCCCAAAGTTTTCAACAAAAAGTTTCTTATAGGACGTATTTTACTCTTCTTTAATAGTATTAATGAAATATTTCGGTTGTACCATTAGGAAACAGAAAAATTGAATTTTTTAAAAATGTACTTTGGGCTGCGATAGATTGCAGCTGGCAAGGGTATGGGGCAAGATTGTAAAGCGGGCCCAGATCAAAGAAATGAGAAAATAACAAGTACGAGAAAGTCTGCGCTATTCTGTAGCACCACTAGTTTCAATTGCTGAGCTGTAGTAAAATAAAAAGTTTCCCCATCTTTAAATCACATTTGCTTTCGATACCCTTTGAAAATGGCTTCAACTGTTCTGTGCATTTATTTTAGTGTTTATTATAAATGTATAATGAAAATTGTTTTGTTGTTCAAAAAATTATTTTTTTGTTACAACAATGGAACCGACATTATGATTAAAACAACAGATTCACGTTTACAATAACAAAAGTGAAATTATTATAATAGCACTGAATATAACAAAAAATATTCAGTTGCGGTAACAGGTTCGCTTTGTTTTCAGTGAACATTTGGCATCAATTTCATACATTAGTTACATTATATCTTACATTGCAACGGATAAACATACTTGCAATGTGTAATAATATTAACCGTTTTACTCTGTACCTTTTGTATATTTTCACTTTCTCACTTTTTCAAAAATTGTAAAAGCCCAGGTCTCTAACACACTATGTTCACGCTAGAACTGCCCGAGCACAGAAAAGTTAGACAGTCGGTTTGAATCGTTGACAAATTTCTTTTTTTTTTTAAGATCTGTTAAAGAAAATCGTTTTACTACATGGATAACGGTCTAAAGTTTTCAGTTTGCCGACTATGCTTCCATATATTACAAGGAATGCTGAAAAAATACATGATTTTTATTGCACCGCGGACCCACGAAATGTTATTTCATCTCTTTTTCGACATTTGAAATATTTAAGAACGCTAGGAAATTTGTAATGGAAAGAATTTATTCAATCATAATATATGTTAATATGAGTGTTATGACACGTGATTTTAGGCACTTAACTGTTCAATTTCTAAGTAAATAATGTTTAAAAGCAATAAAAGTGAAAGATGATTTATTAATACGGGATATTCACAGTAACGCTTAACATTATTCCCCGCGTTTAATGATATGGATTTAAATTCCACCAATTTATTAATGTTTCTAATTAGCTCAGCTAAATCAAATTATTGTTCGTTTAATTATTATTGAATTTCTTCTCAAAATACAGAAAAAAATGAATCGTTAATGGTATAAATTTGAAGATCCGCGAATTGAAATGTTTTAAAAAAATGTGTCCTAACATTGGGGGGAGGCAGTTGCCCCCTTTGCCCCCACCCCTGAATCCCGCCTCTGAAAGAGAGTATTCAAGACCTACAGATATCAAGGCATTGAATAATATCACGTCGAACGTCACAATGAAGGAGAATTCGAAGGGAGAGTTAAAGAAGAGTAAGTCTTTCTGCAATCCGCTCTAAACTTGAATAAAATTGCTGCAATAGGTTGGAGGTTGCAACCATATGCCTGTAGCCAAATACAGCTTCGTAATGGTACAGCACCGGATAAACCAAGAAGACTGTTTACAATGCAACATGTCATCCACCCAAAAAATTATGTAGTACGTTCCGGTACATAGAGCCTTTAAAAGTCATACAATGAAAGAGGAAGAGGGTTCAGAGAAAATGAAGCCTCCTAGCACAAAATGCACTAATCGTAATGAGAAAGTATGTGATCCAGTGGCGTAGGTTTAACGTATGCGAATGATGTGTTGCATCCCCTAGTTTTCCATCACTTAAAAAACTTCTCAGTAAAGTATCTTACTTTCTTCCGTAATTATCACTCCCTCTCGCCATTTACGCGCGCTGTCCAATAGACGTTAGTCCCATCTCTGGATGTGACGGGCCGAGAAACATCCTTTGAACAACCTCTCTTCGTTGGCGAGGTGATTTATTTCTCAGCCATGCACTGTGTGCATGCTGTGTGATTTCAGCTACCTGAGATGTGACATTCCCTCTCACATCACAAGCGTCTGAGTTGTCATTGGCGTTGATGTATCGCCTCCCAATAACCTTCCAAACACCCTCCTCGCATGCGATCATAATTCGGCAGCAGGTCTTGGAATCCCAGAAGTCACGTGACACTATTTGGACCCCGAAGCAGGGCGCGGGGGGCAGACGGCACGACTGTCTTTCTTCACAACTCATGCAAGTCTGCCAACTACGCCTAAGCACATGTCAACATGATTCAGTACAGCTGGGTAACTCGACGTGAGTTAGCAGGCATGACGGAGCAAGGTCACTTCATGTAAGAAAATAGTAGGATAGGGACAGTCCGTGAAGTCGAAACAGTGCGTGCGATGTTATTTCGTCCGTCATGTGAGTCGTGCGTTGTAGCGTAAATACTGTTTTGTACTTAATGTGCGTTAAATAGACTACTTCGTCTAACGTGAACTTTGTCTTTCGAGAATTCGAAGGTGTAACGCGAAGGAATAAAACCAAGACAGCAATTAAACATCACCACAAAACAGAAGAATTGTGTGCGTAATTTTAGTGATAAGATATGTGAAAATGATCATTGGATTTGCGGGTGTGAAATTAAGAACAAAATGCATTGTTTGCCTTGTTTGTTTTCTTTGGAAAAATGTGTTTGGAACGACAAATGATACAGTGATTTAAATAATATTTAAAGAGCCAGTAAGCGTCACAAAGACTCTTCCAATCACGTTAGGTGTGCAAAGGAACTCCTTATCTTTGGCAAAAAGCAAAGAATTTAATTCCACTTAAGTGATCAATTTAAACTTTCAATAGAAAAACAGTACGAAATTGTGAAGCAAAGTAGAGAAATAGTAGGGAATCTAATATCAGTTACAGGCTTTTTTGGAAAACAATGCCTTTCGTTTAGGGGTCATGAGGAAGGGAATGTGTCAAATAATAAGGGTAATTTTGTTGTTGAGTTAAGGTTGTAAGAAATATTAAATGAGTTTTCTCGGAAAGACTCTCTGCTAAAACTGCACTCGGAGAAGTCTGTTTTTCGAGGTACTTCGCCCACCATTCAAAATGATTTGTTACTATCTGTGGGTGAGATCATGATTCAGAAAATCAAGAGAAAAAAGAGATATCAGAAACTTCATTTGTGGCCTTGATTTTAGATTTTAAGTTCGGATGTCGGCATGAAATCGCAGATGGCAACGATGTTGCGATACGTAAGCAAAGATGGTACTGTTCAAGAAAGATTTTTACATTTTACAGACGTTAGTTCAAACAGATCAATCAACGCTTTGCTAGAACATAGTATCTCGACAATTATTAATGAATTTGACTGTTCTACGAAGCTTATAGCTGAAACGTATGATGGGGCGGCCGTAATGGCAGGCGAGCATAATGGTTTGCAGGCAAAAATTCGAGACATTTTAAATCTGCAATTTTTGTCCATTGTTATGCTCATGAACTCAATCTTGTTTTATCTCAGTCAGCGAGCTTTATTAAAAAGGTGAAAATATTTTTTATTAATCTGTCAGGATTTTCCAGCTTCTTTTCGAATTTACATGCTTTAGATGCGCATGTAAAAAGGATTCTTCCTTCAGTTTCTTCAACACGATGGAATTTTGGTGATGGAATGGTGGTGGAATTCAACACGATGGTGAATAGGATCACCAGACCGTTGTGTGCCAGTGGCCTCTTAAATTTGCTGAGAAATTTTGATTTCAACTTTTTGATTGTATTTTCAATCATATTTCCACATTCTGGCATTTTATTTGCAATATTGGAGAAGAAATTGTCGGAAATTGTTTTTTTTTAACAAGAAGAAGATTTTTAAAAAATGATCGTAGGACTGAGAGATGATTTTGAGGAGTGTTAGAAACGCATGGACAATCTTGTGCCTGATGATTCATAACACGGTAAAAGATCAAGAGAAGTTAGTGGCGAAGACAGAAAGACACAATACAAGCTCTTGTTCAATGAAATTCTGGACACTATCAGAAGTAACGTAAATGGAAGATTTTCTGAAAATTTCGCATTACGATTCATGTGCCTCGTTGATCCAATTCAGTTTCCCAATTTTGCACAATCGTTCTCGGAAGAATATTTTTCTTCTCTGGAGATTAGTTATAAATTATACTTCGACTTTGTGCACTGGAGGAATGAGCTTGTAGTGGTGTATAAAGATCCCGATATGAAGAAAACTACTTTGGTAGATTTGCACAAATATGTTATTTCGATGCAATTGTGCACTGTTTTTCCTGAGACAACTAAACTCCTTGAAATAGTTCTAACTATCCGTGACACAAGTGCAACTGCAGAGAGGTCATTTTCGTGTTTAAAGAGAGTAAAAAACTATCTCTGTAACACACAAAGCCAGGAAAGACTCTCAGCGCTGGCATTAATGAACATTGAGCGCGACAATCTTCGGTCGAGCCCTCAATTTCAAGAGGACGTGACCGCTGTATTTGCCAGAAAACAGCGGCGAAGAGATCTCGAGTTCAAAAATTAGGTATGTATACTTTTTAATGGTTCATTTTTTTTAGTTTTATTGTTTTGTTTATGTAAGTTAGTTCATGCAAAGAGAAATTGTTGATTTTCAAGGGAGATTCTGAAAGTATCTAATTTGAAAAATAAACTTCTAAAATACTTCAGAGTGAAGTAGATTGACGCAAATCTTAAATATGTGGAATTATGCGTTCAACCTGTAATATCATGATCGCATCCCCATATCTACTAGCCTGGAGACGCCACTGACGTGGTCAGTCGTCAACATGGCTCAATTACTCATAATTGAGCCATGTTGACGACTGACCACATCAGTGGCGTCTCCTGGCTAGTGGAGGCTCATCATTAAATCTGGTCGAAAGATGGGAAAAGATGGATTGTACGTGTTACGCGAACAAATCTCTGACTCTTGCCCGCCGTTTGCGTTTATATCCGCCACTATTTTACGGTTTAGCACATGCTTGCATGGCCGCGATATACTTCTCACCTGGTATTACCAACGGGAAAAATGATAATGGTGATAATGATAATGATGATAATACTGATAATAGTGATAATAATGGGAAGTGCAAGACTTCGCTTTATTTGGAATAGTCCACATTTTGCGCAAAGTATTTCAGAGGCACCGATAGTTTCTAAATTTGATCCTTAGAAAGCTGGTTGCAACCCGGAGACAACCGACCCATAACATCTTTTGTAGTGAATAATAATAATAATAATAATAATAATAATAATAATAATAATAATAAAAAAGTAATCGGAATAAATAATCAAGAAAGCAATCTCAGATGATAAACGCCGAAAAATCATGAAAGAGCAGAAACAGTAGAACAGTGCTTGGGGGACGAGCTTGATTCAACTCGACTCAATTACCGGTCAACCAAGCGTGTAGGGTTAGTGAGTGCCGTGTGTATGTGAATGAGGGAGTAGCGATAGTGATATGGTAGTGGACGGTTTATGCGATATAATATATGTAAATATAATTTGACTTGTGCTTTTATATATGAAATAGATTTCATTTGTGTTCTGATGGAGCAAAGCAGTGTATCAACGGTTTGTAATACTTTAAGAAAACGATTTTAATGCAGTTTCCCATTTCAAATAAACAATTCTGTGCCCCATTGAAAATGAACGGTGTGCCATTGAATAATGTTAAGGCAACAACATTTTTAGGTCTCTCAATTCAGTCAAAACTTAAATGGAACGTCCATTTAAATGAATTGAACACAAAATTAAGTTCATTATGTTCACGTTCAGAATTCTTTCAAATTCAGTCACCTTCATACTGCTCGTTGTGTATATTTCGCGAATGTTCATTCCCGCATGAGATATGGCATAATATTCTGGGGAAATACATCTTATAGCTCCCAGACTTTTAGATTACAAAAACGAATTGCACGAATAATAACCAAATCCCACCCACGTGATTCTTGTAAGCCTGTCTTTATAAATCTAGGAAATTTACCATTACCTTGCCTGTTGATTTACGAATCAGTAGTTTTAGTCAAAAATGACTTGCTTAGGGGCAGGAATATATTTTCAGAAAATGCCGATATCTATTACTATAACACTTGACGTAGAAATCATATTCATCAGGTCACAGTATCAACAGCTCATTACAAAAAATTCACATACAATACATGTACATTATTTTACAACACTTTGCCAGATAACATTAAACGATTAAATTTGATAGAACGTTTAAATCCAAAATGAAATCGTTTCTGCTGCATAACTGTTTCTATACAATTAGAGACTATACTGAGCATCATAAGGAAAGTAACATTAATTTTAACAATGATACATAATGCATTATTTACCATTTGGACTGTATAAATGTGTATAAACAACCTGTAACAAGTATTGTACTACAGCTTCCGGGTCAATGACCCCCATCTCGATCAGGTTTTTCGTCCAGTTTCCCTGATCCATTGAGCAAATGCTGAGATAGCCCTTGTTTTGCTTCTGGACATAAATGTAACTTCATTTTCTGTGCACGTCTTCTAGAATTCAGTGGGAAATACAGTTATTCAAATTATCGTTTCCATGTTGTCGCGGCAGGAAGTATTATTCCTTGACGAAGGACATCATGGATAAGAGCCCAAAATTTATTGCTTATTTATCCTTGAAAAGAGATTTTATTACATGGGAGCTTTATTTTTTAATTTTCAAAATTTATGTAGTATATGACTCAGTGTAGAAATCACAGAATTTTGAAAATGTGTACAGAATTCACTTCTCCCCATAGCACGTCATACGCAGTTTCAACTGTTTTTGACGTAAAATAAATAAATAAACATATAAATAAATAAATGGGAATTTTCATTCTGGATTAGGATGTATTATGTCATGTCCGACAGTGTTGAGAATGTTCATTTTTAAAATAATAATAATAATAAAATCTGACCGAAGAAAGAGAAACAGAGGTCTTGGAAGTGTAGCAAGAAGCTTTGCAAAGAAAAATATGCCCAACACTCATAATAACACACTGAACTTCTGATACTACTTAACATGAAATGCGAGACATAAACACGTTAAAGAATTTACATGTTCACACATTACGTTCAAGAGACACAAACCACTCCATGGACAACATCTAAAAGAATGGAAAAGGTGCAGATCAATAAATATCAATCATTTATGTGACTTATAAGGCGAGGAATGAAGTCAGAACGGGAGCAATTGTATTAGTTGCCCGAAGATCAGGCGTCGAGAACACGACATTATGAAAAAGCGGTTCTCAAAATTTCCCAAGATGATAAATGCCGCATTTGCCAGGAACAAGAAGAGACTATTGATCACATCGTGTCAGCTTGTCCAATTCTAAGAAAGACCGAATACTTGCAAAAACCACGAGAGGGTGTGAAGTTACCTCCAATGATGGATCTGTAACGCCCGCAAAGTTCCAAACACATGCTCCAAGCGTTACGAACACACCAAAACTGGTGACGTGTGTTGGACTGTGTACAATATTGTACGAAAGACAAAAACTCAAACTGACCGCTCGATAGCTGCAAACAAACCGGATATCGTTATCCGGGATTTGGAGGGAAAAGCGAGTCTACTTGTAAATATTGCTGTGCCGTTCGATCAAAACGTAATCTAGGGGGCAGAGAAACGCCATAAATAAAGAGTTTGGAAATCAAGATCAGCTGAATGAGGTGCGTAATAATACAGGTCATCCCGGTAGTTATCGAAGTTCTGGGATTTGTTCTAGTACAAAGTTTATGTAAGAATTTGGCTTAACTCCCAAGTCATTCAAAAGACTGGGAAGAGCAAAACATTGCTTTATTTGGAACCACACCTTACTTGACACACTTTATTTGGACAACATTTTCCACAAAGTATTGTAGAGGCGCCGACGGCCCCTAGATCGGCTTCTTAGGAAACTGGAGAAGATTTTATATTCAACCTACTCATAAGATCTTAAGTCGTGAATTAGAGGAATAATAATAATAATAATAATAATAACAATAATAATAATAACAACAACAATCAGAAAAAGAATATTTCAAACAACACCAAGAATTCATTATTTAAGTTTTTTATGTGAAAGTTGAAGGAAAAATCAAATTTCTCCATTTGAAATGTTTAATTAAAAAATGAAAAATTTTCTAGTAGTAGTCTAGGTAGTGAATATTCATACATCATTTGATTTCGTTTATTCTATATTTAATTAATGGGGTATTCCTTTCAGCCATTGAGGAGAAATGTTTTGTTTTAAACCTCTAAAGGTATTCTACAACTCGGCGCAGATGTTAAAGACATTGTACTCATTTCAGGGAGAGTATTTTTACTTTCTCGAAAAGTTGTTAAAGGCAAAAGATTGTTAAAGTATTTTTAATTTCTCGCTTCACTACGTATGTAGTAAAGAGAAAATATTGAAATACTGCTGTAGAAATCGGCGATTTTTCGACAGAAAAACTCGTATTGTGGACCCCTGGTATCGAAAAGTGCAAAAATCATGTTCCTAATTGTAGTAAATTACTTCCTCTAACACGCTGTGTAGTCAAATTCCGCGTTTTCTGTGTCCAAGATTCCGAAAATTAATTGATGACAAAACGTCTGTGGTCAACACAAGGGAGTCTGGAGGAGTTTCTCCAAAATTGACTTTACCATACCGATGAAGACGAACATATGGCCCTGCGAGTTTGAAAGGGATGTTTTCATTTTGGGGGGGAATTACATTAAAACTCAAACACATTTTCAAAGTTTGAGCATAAATAGATCCACATTTCTTAATACCTTTTCCATCGAAAAAAATTACGCACATCTCATTTTCGTTGAAGTCTCTGAATTTTTGAAAACTGCAAAAGTTCAAACTTTTACAAAGCGTCGGGAAAGTCGCGTGTATATGTTGAGCTGCTGGTTTATGGATAACTAATGGCGTCCTAACTCTCAGAATCTGAGTTCGAATCCCCAAGCGGATAAAACATTTTTGCTAGTTTGAAGCACTTTTGTAGGTTCTTTCTCATGCAATATTGCACGAATTAATGCAAGACAATATGTGCTGCTGTAACACCAACAGTTGCATTCGCGAATCTACGACGTAGTAGGAGATCGTTTTGAAATGCTGTAAGGAAAAGTGCCGAATTTCGGCAGAGAAACACGATGCGAGTCTCCAATATTGAAACATTTTATTTATCTTGCATGTGCTCGTAGAATATTACGTTCTCGCATACTTGATGAGTAATACATACCTCACCGTCTATAATTTCTTTAAAGTTTTTTTTAAATTAAAAAAATATATAAAAGACAATGCAATAAAACAAATATGCAATAAAATAAACTGAAACATTTAAAACTGTTTTTAGAGTGCGCAACTATATACTGCGTAAGTACACGAAGCAAAGCTATGTCATATTTAACTTGGGAAAAAAATGAATTCAGGAAAGACAATAGATTCTTCCTGTTAGTAAAAGTAGAAAATAAGAAAGATTAATTAAGGATTAATCCACTGGAGAAATGAATATGCGCAGTCGAAGGAGAAACGTATTGATGGATTTGTGCCCAAGTGTCAACTGCTTTGCAAGTCAGCGCTATACTATGTTGGCTTTACTTAATGAGACCTCTACAATTTTTTAAGCGCTCTTACCTCTATCTAAATTAAAAATTTGAATAAAAAATTTGGAGCCATATTTGAGAACATTTGAAAATATTGTTTAGACTTATATGATGTATCCCGAAATATAAAATATGTGTTTCAAATTCGCAAAGCCTAGCGTTCGATCAGACTGATCACGGAATTTTATTTTTAGAAAAAAAAGTGTGAACCGTTTAGGTGCTAGTGCTGACCACATGCAGGCGGACTGACAGACGAACAGTCAGACAAAAAGTTAGGCAGGCAGGAAGGCAGGCAGACAGGCAGACAGACAGTCAGACAGACAGGCAGACAGGCAAACAGGCAGACAGGCAGACAGGCAGACAGGCAGGCAGGCAGACAGACAGGCAGGCAGACAGACAGGCAGGCAGGCAGGCAGGGAGGCAGGCAGGCAGAGAGTAACTCAGTCATGGCCACTTGAAGATGCAACCTTTCGGTAATGATCAAATGTTCGACTCAGTAATGGTCGATCGAGAATATACTTCCTGTACGTCAGATATGCCAAGGGTTTCGGGCAAGGCAAGCGTTTTAGCCCCCCCCCCCTCAGATAATGATACATATTAAATAATATCGCTTTTACAAATTTTCTGTACTCAGAATCATTCAACATAAATTGTTTACGTTATAAATATTAATTATAGGTAAGCACATAAAAATACATTGATATTTAGCACAAAAATTATATTTATGGAAAACATGAAGTCGGTTAGACACTATAACTGTGGCCTCCCTCCAAGAAAAATCGTCAGTGTGTCTCTGGCAATAATATTTTTCTATTTCCTCTCCTAAAGCAGAGAAATGATCTATTAAAATGGAAATATATCTCAGTAAGTTTTCAAATTCACAATTGAGAGTAAAATTAAACATTTTGAATTAAAAGTTTCGTGATTTCGTAATGGTGTTTCTTAACTTTGCAATAATTGCATTAACTCCCTTCGTTCAAGTTAAGAGACTTAATAGACAAATATCCTTCTGTTAAAAGAGGTGTCCACCCGTAAGCAAAATTGTTAATCTGACTTGTTATTTTTATTTGACATTATTCCAATATACAACAAAAATCTGAATGATTTAATGACACAGAACAAATGACATGACAAAACCAAAAACAAGGAAATATTCACTATTCAAAGGCCATGTCAAGCTAGCACAACCACCATAGCAAAATTAGATCAAACCAAATGGAATATTTAGTACTCATTTATTACTAATTTATTACCCAAAAATGAAATTTATTACTCCTCCCGTTTCTGAAATAAAGGTGGTTGTGCTAGCGTGACAGTCAAGCTAGCACAACCCAATTCAAAAATTGAGCTCAATCGATCAAAACTAATACAAATGTTTAGAGCATATTTATTACTAATTTATTACTCTAAAATGAAATTTATTACTCGTGCGGTTTACGAAAAAAAGTCAAACACAATTAGTTATGCAACCCGCACGACATTCGCGTATATTACTGAAGAGTACCAACGACCTCAAAACACTAAAGCCAATTACAAAAATACATATACAATCAATAGTACACATTCAGTTCTAATTTTTAACACCAAGAAACAAATTTTAAATGTGAAAACGCATTTAAGAAATATTGTATAAACTCCATCGTAATGGTGAAAACATGCAAGAGATTCAAATTCAAAAACAGAGAGAACCTACAATCACAATCGCATTAAACCAAACACACAATTAACAGAGATATCACACTGTTATTTAAAACCAATGAGAAATGTATTACTCCTGTTGTTTACGAAACAAATAATTTTATAAAACGACATACTTATCCAACAACGCACGATATACATGAAGAAATTTATTGAGTATAGTAACCCATAAGCACATAAAACCTATTGAATACAAAGTAGACATTTACTTCTAATTTTTGAATCCTTGTAACAAAATATAAACGTGCAATCGCATGAAATAAATATTGTATAAACTCCATCGTCATGGTCAAAACATGC
>BLKR01009928.1:0-78406 GCA_011170035.1 Teleogryllus occipitalis
TCACTCTAGAGTGCCCTTGTGTACTCTCGAGAAGGGTCACTAACCTGCAGTGTCCAGCTGGCGCACGTGGGCGTTGACGCGGGCGAATGCGTGGGTGTGGTGGGCGTGGGCGTGGCGTACGCGCGAAGGTAGAGACGCAGGTTCATGCTGGGCGGGACGGGCAGAGCGCACAATGGGACGTGCCGCCTCCTGCAGGGCAAAAAGTGCTCCGCGCCCTTCGCGGAACAACTGACGGCGGACCCGGCGTCGAAGCTCGGGGTCTGCGTGGCAGCACGCCAGCCAGCGCCGGCTAACCCCCGCCGCTGCCACTAGCGATGGCCCTTCCAGCAACCTGCGAACAGAAACACAATTATACCATCAAGCTAATCCAATATCAACAACACGTCACATCAAAACAATAGATAAAGAGACAATGTTCAAATGAAGATGAGGGGAAATTCTACAGCAAAGTTGGGGAATGTACGAACCGAACACATTTATCACATAATTCATCTCGTGCATACTAATTTGTTGAACCAGCTGACATGTTCACACTGAGCTACGTGGCTCAGCTGTTATTCATGCTATGTCACCTTAACATTAGAAAGATTCCCATCAAATTTCAAACCCAACATATCATTAATATGAAGTTGAACATCGAACTTGTTTTCGTCTTTTAAACACACCGTTATATCTTATGATAACTAGGGAGAAATTATTTTCTTTGAAAACCACTTCATTAATACTCATATTACACACGAATGGTGCACATAAAGGACTGGATCTCACGGTCCCCTTGAGTTCAATTTTCCGAATAATTGTATGCAAAATTTAAAGAACTAATAAAATTCAAAGAACCCTTTTCGGAAATCCTATCGCAATATTACTTTGCTACGAGACCAAAAGCACACAAATGTTCAGCAGTTCAAATTCAAGAAGTAGATGAAACACTTTGATGGAAATCTTTAGGGCAAATAACGCTTTCTAATGAAATACACTCCAGAAAGACATACGTGAACGAGAAACTTACCTCAAAATACGGGATGCAATCTTCGCTGGTAAATGTCCCACTATATCCACTTGCGATGCTTCTTCCTCAAGTTTAGAGGAGTGCAAGTTCATGACGAACATAAAAGAGGAGAAAAATTCCATTGCTGCCTCAAACGTAGAGTACTACACTGCGGGAGCTCAGATGCGCACGCAACAAGTCGCACAGAATAAATGACGCCAAAGCGTAGGGTACGCCGCTTATAAGGCAAGTGATCAATGACGTCATGGCGTGGCCTAGCGAGTCGCTGATTGGTTGGAAATTCAATGTGGCGACCTGGATGCTCGGCGCCGTTTTGACTGTACGCTGCCTAATACGCATGCAATCAATTTTCTGTCAATGTACTCTTGAACAATGTACAAGCCCATTAATTCTTGGTATTAAAAATCATTCAATTTTCTGCCCCACAATACGAAGGTTTGGCTTCCTTTTAGTAAACAAATAAAATCTTCCCCTAACTATTTTGTTATTGTTCGAAAGCTCTCAAATGATTGAAATACTAAATACTTACCATTTCATCTGCATTGAATTACTAGAAACATTGTTGTGTTTTCTGTTGCCCATTTAGGTTACCTAGTTAAGATATCTTTGTGCAACACACAATTCAACTTATAGTGGGCCTTAAGTTCCACTAAAAAAAACACCTGTGGATCATTTCAGATACAGCAAATGCATTGCTTTACGTTTCGGGGGCCGTTTTATTTCTAACCTGCCTTGTAGGTTTCTACAAGCTCTCAACAAATCAGCTAATATATGTTTACATCGTTTCAATACAATGTTATATCTAGCGAGATATTACCTCCCATGTCACGAAACACTCTCGAAATGTACCTCCCATTAATATATAGTTTACTTCCCTCTTGGCGGTGACGTTTTCACAATGTAGAATATAACGAATTGAATTTAAAATTACCGCTTCAATATTTGCGTAACGCCGCTAATACTATTTACACATTATGGCCATAGACAAAGTGTGAGTGCTCTATGATTATGGCAAACAGATCACATCTAGGCTTCAGTAAATAATCTTCTTTGGAAAATGTACAAGTTCTGTGCATTTCTTCATCTGAAAGGTTTTGCACGTTTGTTTACAAACACGAATCAAATTCTGATGGTTGCTGGTTCACGAGCTAACTTGCAAATCAAAAGCTAGACTTTGTAATGAATTTGTGTGTCGTAGGATTATTATTTTTCAGATTAATGTTATCGCACTACTAGCTAGATTTGTGTCTAGTAAGGTTAGAACGAATTATATTGCAATGTGTTGGTTGACGTGACATTCGTGTTTCATGTGGCGAGGTTTATTTTACCAAGTTTATCAACTTTGAAGATTCGCAAACTGAGAAGTGTAGCCTATTCCATCAAGGTAAGCTGACAACGATGTTAAACCCTGACATGATAAATAACTTAAAGTTGTGATCTCTTGAGTTTCTTTTATTGTCGCCCTCATTGTTTTATAGGTATGAGCAAGTTACTACCTTTCTATGGCACCCTGCTTTCTTTCAGAACACATTATTTGAGTATAGAAACTCAATTTTAAGAATTCAATGTTTGTAAGGGAACAGTGATTATCATAGAATCGCCAAATAGCTGTAATTTTAATTTCATACCATGAGTTCGACAAGACTTGAATTGGAAATGAGTAGTAACACAGATATTTCTCCCAACAATTCTGCAAGACTTCCATACAGTTGACTCGGTGGAAAACAAGTTACAACCTTCTTTACATTTATGACCTTATTTAAATTCAATTTTCTTAAACTTAATAATAGAATGAAACAAACAAACTCTTGTTGTGAATAAAATGCAAATATTACCACAAATGATTGCACTTTGATATTAGTGTCAGAATTCATATTGAAGGGCTTGTTTCAATGTGAACTCTGCTCAAGCAAGGAAATAATTAGTACTTTGCCAACTCTCACTTTGCTTGCCATAGCACAGAAAATCTTCAAAGTAAATAAGGCCTCAACAAAACACATTTTATTTGTACTTTCACTGATGTTTTACTCACCTGTAATGTGAGGAGAATGGTCTAAAAAATAACTCATAGTTTGAGATGTTGGATTCATCATTCTCAGCATTCTCTTTGATTTGTGATAAATTAGAATTTAATTCAGTTTGTTATTTGTAATGGCTTGATAAATGACTATGAAGTTGTTGAAGTCACAACAGAAATTTTGAACATGAAATGGGCTTGAACTCATTACCTACCTATGTAGTATATACATGAGAGATTTGTAAACTTTTTTCAAAAGGAATGCTTAAAATTAGGTATTTCTTAAAGCACCACCTTAAGTGAAGTAGGTAGTTTGTAGCTGCAATTCCTTCATCAAGGAAAATGATAAAATTTAGGGCTCCTGGCCTGCTTAATATAAATGTTTGTAAAGTAAAGAGTACATTTGAAGTGTTACTGAAGCTTATTATCAAGCAACGTGACAAACTCAGGTTGGGAAAAAAAGGTAGGTAATCTACAATGTTACATAAATGATGTACTGCATTTCCAAAACATTCAGTAGAGTTTTCTTGTTACTTGAAGAATATGAGCAGGTGTCTTCTTTCTAAGCTAATCCAACATTGACATTAAGTCTCTTCAATCTGTTTAATTTGATGTTGCTAACTGTGGCGAGGATTTGTTGAAGGCACTACCAGTTGTATAATTCCAATTCAATACATGTTTGTGAGCAAAACCTTCTAATGAAACTTGATCATTAATTTGTAAACTCCTACCAGTGTAAAATTGAAACTAGATTTTCTTTCTTTCTTTATTTATTGCCATACATACATACATATATACATACATATTTCAAAGTAAAGATTATCTCTAATGAATAGTGAAGGGAAAGTTGGTTTGCTATTGATTGGATAATAATTTGACTGTATTTAACAGATGTACCACTTAATGTATTATTTTGTTGTTGTTGTTTTTTCTCTCTTCAAAATGGTACCACTATTGCTTAACAGAAATATTTCTCACATACACTACTTTATGGTATAGAAATGTATTAAAACGATACTAATGAACATTTGGGCCTGTCAAGTGCCATAGGAATACTGATCTTTGCAGTTGTACTACAGCATAATGCATCTGATAGCTTCAAATTTGCAAACTAATTAAATATTTCATTAAGTCTTTCAGTGTGTGCCAATGTGACACACCGAAATAGCGTAAAGGGAAAGTAAGTAAGTAATTCCAGTGCTATCTGTAAATGCATTAAATCAGTAGTAAACAAACACGAATAGATGTTAGAATGTTGTTTTCAGTTAGAATCGATCATTAATACACTTTAAAATATACATTTCATTTTCTAAAAACTTGAATCTCACATACAATGTAATGCTACGAACCTTACAACATTCTCCAAAATATTCTGCGCATTACCACACGCTTCATAAAAATTTGGTAGCCTTCAGCAGAGCGCTTGGAGAGGTACACTTTGAAATAATAACTACGCCATATCTGAATAGCGCTTGCGAAAACTGGTAAGTTATATTGAATGAATTATTCCTAGGTATAATAATGTCAACGCCAGACACTTGTCGCCCACTATTTCAATTGTTTCATCTACTTAACTAGATCTTAAAATGACGACAAAAACACGGGGCGTCAGTTTGATCGGATAGTGAAAAGAAACAAAATCTTGCACACATGCATTGGTTTTCGTTGTCGCCACGGCCTGCGCCTTTGGCTGGCAAATCTAACTCTGCATTACATTTAAATTTTCGTTTACAAAAAGGGGGGGGAGAATTACTGTAAGGAAAATGAAAGGAACAGTGAAAGGAGTAGTAAACGACACAAAGTATATATTTTTACGTAATTTAATGTCAGTAAAATAGTAAGTACTACATACAGTATAAAATTAAATAACTAGAACTAGTAATCAAGCATATTATGTGCCCATTTACAAAGTTTTAATTTGCATTTTCGTAGAATAATTATGTACAGATTGAGGAACTTCGCCGCCACAGCTGTACGAAATTGTACATAAGTAGTATTTCGTGCGTATGACGTATTTACAATCCTCAACACGTTATTTACAAGTAATAATACATATTTACATGCCTAAAAACTATGTACAAATTGCGAAGTTTTAACACGTGAACATTACACACTAAGTATTTAACAATATGTACAAAATATCGGTGATCCACAGCGACTGCCATGATCTCGATTAAATGGATGATGGTGCTAGTGACCTAAAGTTTCTTAAAGAATCCAGATCAAAATCGCACCGTTCTCTTGGGCTTCACAGTAGACTGTGCAGCAGTCCTACGCTTCTTGCAGGGTTGACGTTCACTAGTCTCCCGCAGGCGAGAAGGGAAAGCTGCAACAAGACACATAGCTATTAATCACTAATAATGGAAACAAAACACTAACAGAAAAGTCAAAAAATTAGGAAGGGAGCTTACCAGAAAGGCACGCCGAGGGCCGTGCAGGTCCGGAGGGGGCGAAAATTCGTTCATCCACCACGGCTCTCGTCCGGTCAGGAACAGCTGTGGACAGAAACAAAGAACAACGAGTTAAACAAGGTGTGTATTAAGCGATGATATCAGCACGTGACACTCACTCTAGAGTGCCCTTGTGTACTCTCGAGAAGGGTCACTAACCTGCAGTGTCCAGCTGGCGCACGTGGGCGTTGACGCGGGCGAATGCGTGGGTGTGGTGGGCGTGGGCGTGGCGTACGCGCGAAGGTAGAGACGCAGGTTCATGCTGGGCGGGACGGGCAGAGCGCACAATGGGACGTGCCGCCTCCTGCAGGGCAAAAAGTGCTCCGCGCCCTTCGCGGAACAACTGACGGCGGACCCGGCGTCGAAGCTCGGGGTCTGCGCGGCAGCACGCCAGCCAGCGCCGGCTAACCCCCGCCGCTGCCACTAGCGATGGCCCTTCCAGCAACCTGCGAACAGAAACACAATTATACCATCAAGCTAATCCAATATCAACAACACGTCACATCAAAACAATAGATAAAGAGACAATGTTCAAATGAAGATGAGGGGAAATTCTACAGCAAAGTTGGGGAATGTAAGAACCGAACACATTTATCACATAATTCATCTCGTGCATACTAATTGTTGAACCAATGACATGTTCACACTGAGCTACGTGGCTCAGCTGTTATTCATGCATTATGTCACCATAACATTAGAAAGATTCCCATCAAAATTTCAAACCCAACATATCATTAATATGAAGTTGAACATCGAACTTGTTTTCGTCTTTTAAACACACCGTTATATCTTATGATAACTAGGGAGAAATTATTTTCTTTGAAAACCACTTCATTAATACTCATATTACACACGAATGGTGCACATAAAGGACTGGATCTCACGGTCCCCTTGAGTTCAATTTTCCGAATAATTGTATGCAAAATTTAAAGAACTAATAAAATTCAAAGAACCCTTTTCGGAAATCCTATCGCAATATTACTTTGCTACGAGACCAAAAGCACACAAATGTTCAGCAGTTCAAATTCAAGAAGTAGATGAAACACTTTGATGGAAATCTTTAGGGCAAATAACGCTTTCTAATGAAATACACTCCAGAAAGACATACGTGAACGAGAAACTTACCTCAAAATACGGGATGCAATCTCCGCTGGTAAATGTCCCACTATATCCACTTGCGATGCTTCTTCCTCAAGTTTAGAGGAGTGCAAGTTCATGACGAACATAAAAGAGGAGAAAAATTCCATTGCTGCCTCAAACGTAGAGTACTACACTGCGGGAGCTCAGATGCGCACGCAACAAGTCGCACAGAATAAATGACGCCAAAGCGTAGGGTACGCCGCTTATAAGGCAAGTGATCAATGACGTCATGGCGTGGCCTAGCGAGTCGCTGATTGGTTGGAAATTCAATGTGGCGACCTGGATGCTCGGCGCCGTTTTGACTGTACGCTGCCTAATACGCATGCAATCAATTTTCTGTCAATGTACTCTTGAACAATGTACAAGCCCATTAATTCTTGGTATTAAAAATCATTCAATTTTCTGCCCCACAATACGAAGGTTTGGCTTCCTTTTAGTAAACAAATAAAATCTTCCCCTAACTATTTTGTTATTGTTCGAAAGCTCTCAAATGATTGAAATACTAAATACTTACCATTTCATCTGCATTGAATTACTAGAAACATTGTTGTGTTTTCTGTTGCCCATTTAGGTTACCTAGTTAAGATATCTTTGTGCAACACACAATTCAACTTATAGTGGGCCTTAAGTTCCACTAAAAAAAAAACACCTGTGGATCATTTCAGATACAGCAAATGCATTGCTTTACAATTCGGGGGCCGTTTTATTTCTAACCTGCCTTGTAGGTTTCTACAAGCTCTCAACAAATCAGCTAATATATGTTTACATCGTTTCAATACAATGTTATATCTAGCGAGATATTACCTCCCATGTCACGAAACACTCTCGAAATGTACCTCCCATTAATATATAGTTTACTTCCCTCTTGGCGGTGACGTTTTCACAATGTAGAATATAACGAATTGAATTTAAAATTACCGCTTCAATATTTGCGTAACGCCGCTAATACTATTTACACATTATGGCCATAGACAAAGTGTGAGTGCTCTACGATTATGGCAAACAGATCACATCTAGGCTTCAGTAAATAATCTTCTTTGGAAAATGTACAAGTTCTGTGCATTTCTTCATCTGAAAGGTTTTGCACGTTTGTTTACAAACACGAATCAAATTCTGATGGTTGCTGGTTCACGAGCTAACTTGCAAATCAAAAGCTAGACTTTGTAATGAATTTGTGTGTCGTAGGATTATTATTTTTCAGATTAATGTTATCGCACTACTAGCTAGATTTGTGTCTAGTAAGGTTAGAACGAATTATATTGCAATGTGTTGGTTGACGTGACATTCGTGTTTCATGTGGCGAGGTTTATTTTACCAAGTTTATCAACTTTGAAGATTCGCAAACTGAGAAGTGTAGCCTATTCCATCAAGGTAAGCTGACAACGATGTTAAACCCTGACATGATAAATAACTTAAAGTTGTGATCTCTTGAGTTTCTTTTATTGTCGCCCTCATTGTTTTATAGGTATGAGCAAGTTACTACCTTTCTATGGCACCCTGCTTTCTTTCAGAACACATTATTTGAGTATAGAAACTCAATTTTAAGAATTCAATGTTTGTAAGGGAACAGTGATTATCATAGAATCGCCAAATAGCTGTAATTTTAATTTCATACCATGAGTTCGACAAGACTTGAATTGGAAATGAGTAGTAACACAGATATTTCTCCCAACAATTCTGCAAGACTTCCATACAGTTGACTCGGTGGAAAACAAGTTACAACCTTCTTTACATTTATGACCTTATTTAAATTCAATTTTCTTAAACTTAATAATAGAATGAAACAAACAAACTCTTGTTGTGAATAAAATGCAAATATTACCACAAATGATTGCACTTTGATATTAGTGTCAGAATTCATATTGAAGGGCTTGTTTCAATGTGAACTCTGCTCAAGCAAGGAAATAATTAGTACTTTGCCAACTCTCACTTTGCTTGCCATAGCACAGAAAATCTTCAAAGTAAATAAGGCCTCAATAAAACACATTTTATTTGTACTTTCACTGATGTTTTACTCACCTGTAATGTGAGGAGAATGGTCTAAAAAATAACTCATAGTTTGAGATGTTGGATTCATCATTCTCAGCATTCTCTTTGATTTGTGATAAATTAGAATTTAATTCAGTTTGTTATTTGTAATGGCTTGATAAATGACTATGAAGTTGTTGAAGTCACAACAGAAATTTTGAACATGAAATGGGCTTGAACTCATTACCTACCTATGTAGTATATACATGAGAGATTTGTAAACTTTTTTCAAAAGGAATGCTTAAAATTAGGTATTTCTTAAAGCACCACCTTAAGTGAAGTAGGTAGTTTGTAGCTGCAATTCCTTCATCAAGGAAAATGATAAAATTTAGGGCTCCTGGCCTGCTTAATATAAATGTTTGTAAAGTAAAGAGTACATTTGAAGTGTTACTGAAGCTTATTATCAAGCAACGTGACAAACTCAGGTTGGGAAAAAAAGGTAGGTAATCTACAATGTTACATAAATGATGTACTGCATTTCCAAAACATTCAGTAGAGTTTTCTTGTTACTTGAAGAATATGAGCAGGTGTCTTCTTTCTAAGCTAATCCAACATTGACATTAAGTCTCTTCAATCTGTTTAATTTGATGTTGCTAACTGTGGCGAGGATTTGTTGAAGGCACTACCAGTTGTATAATTCCAATTCAATACATGTTTGTGAGCAAAACCTTCTAATGAAACTTGATCATTAATTTGTAAACTCCTACCAGTGTAAAATTGAAACTAGATTTTCTTTCTTTATTTATTGCCATACATACATACATATATACATACATATTTCAAAGTAAAGATTATCTCTAATGAATAGTGAAGGGAAAGTTGGTTTGCTATTGATTGGATAATAATTTGACTGTATTTAACAGATGTACCACTTAATGTATTATTTTGTTGTTGTTGTTTTTTCTCTCTTCAAAATGGTACCACTATTGCTTAACAGAAATATTTCTCACATACACTACTTTATGGTATAGAAATGTATTAAAACGATACTAATGAACATTTGGGCCTGTCAAGTGCCATAGGAATACTGATCTTTGCAGTTGTACTACAGCATAATGCATCTGATAGCTTCAAATTTGCAAACTAATTAAATATTTCATTAAGTCTTTCAGTGTGTGCCAATGTGACACACCGAAATAGCGTAAAGGGAAAGTAAGTAAGTAATTCCAGTGCTATCTGTAAATGCATTAAATCAGTAGTAAACAAACACGAATAGATGTTAGAATGTTGTTTTCAGTTAGAATCGATCATTAATACACTTTAAAATATACATTTCATTTTCTAAAAACTTGAATCTCACATACAATGTAATGCTACGAACCTTACAACATTCTCCAAAATATTCTGCGCATTACCACACGCTTCATAAAAATTTGGTAGCCTTCAGCAGAGCGCTTGGAGAGGTACACTTTGAAATAATAACTACGCCATATCTGAATAGCGCTTGCGAAAACTGGTAAGTTATATTGAATGAATTATTCCTAGGTATAATAATATCAACGCCAGACACTTGTCGCCCACTATTTCAATTGTTTCATCTACTTAACTAGATCTTAAAATGACGACGACAAAAACACGGGGCGTCAGTTTGATCGGATAGTGAAAAGAAACAAAATCTTGCACACATGCATTGGTTTTCGTTGTCGCCACGGCCTGCGCCTTTGGCTGGCAAATCTAACTCTGCATTACATTTAAATTTTCGTTTACAAAAAGGGGGGGGAGAATTACTGTAAGGAAAATGAAAGGAACAGTGAAAGGAGTAGTAAACGACACAAAGTATATATTTTTACGTAATTTAATGTCAGTAAAATAGTAAGTACTACATACAGTATAAAATTAAATAACTAGAACTAGTAATCAAGCATATTATGTGCCCATTTACAAAGTTTTAATTTGCATTTTCGTAGAATAATTATGTACAGATTGAGGAACTTCGCCGCCACAGCTGTACGAAATTGTACATAAGTAGTATTTCGTGCGTATGACGTATTTACAATCCTCAACACGTTATTTACAAGTAATAATACATATTTACATGCCTAAAAACTATGTACAAATTGCGAAGTTTTAACACGTGAACATTACACACTAAGTATTTAACAATATGTACAAAATATCGGTGATCCACAGCGACTGCCATGATCTCGATTAAATGGATGATGGTGCTAGTGACCTAAAGTTTCTTAAAGAATCCAGATCAAAATCGCACCGTTCTCTTGGGCTTCACAGTAGACTGTGCAGCAGTCCTACGCTTCTTGCAGGGTTGACGTTCACTAGTCTCCCGCAGGCGTGAAGGGAAACTGCAACAAGACACATACCTATTAATCACTAATAATGGAAACAAAACACTAACAGAAAGGTCAAAAAATTAGGAAGGGAGCTTACCAGAAAAGCACGCCGAGGGCCATGGAACCTTACAAAATTGTTTTTAATGTTACTTGGTTACGAGACCAAAAGCACCGAGTCGTTCAGCAGTTCAAATTCAAGAAGTAGATGAAACACTTTGATGGAAATCTTTAGGGCAAATAACGCTTTCTAATGAAATACACTCCAGAAAGACATACGTGAACGAGAAACTTACCTCAAAATACGGGATGGAGTCTTTTCTTGAGTCTTTCCACCGCATTTATACCAATTAATTTTTTACATATTCTTTAGTTATCACTATGTAACGAAGCTTCAATAATTTTCATTGGGCAGTTGCAAACACGTTGTGAGAAAACACCACTGTAAGCTTTATCACGTACCACAACGATCGAACACAATTCGTAATATAGTTCCGGCAAGATACTAGGGTGAAATTGCCTCCCCTTTTATTCGCCTAACCACCCCTCGTCCTCTCCACCGTTAATTTTCTTCTCGCCGGATTGCCGGGAAGTCCTGATTTTATTGACTTCTGACGATTTGTAAACGTCTTTCGAAAGAAATTACTAATTGATCTGACTCAATCTCTCACACTTTCTATTCATTGTATGGTTATTTGTAAACTATTCTTCATTATCGGGGATTTGGCTAATTGCCTGTTTCGTATTTACTCCAACTAATTTTTCCTTGGACGTCCTTTTTCTATTTTTCCTAAAGATTAATATGATATGACATTATGCAAATTTAAATTATGCGGATTGTAAACTCATTAAACAAATTAAATAGATCTGTGAATCTTACTCTACTGAAGCAGCCGGAGAGTAAAGAATTTGAAGTTACTTTCTTTTTATTATAGTAAACTCGACTGCTCCCTCTATTTTATACATTAATATGTCCGTTTACTAGCTAACTTTTCAAAATTCTATCAATTTATGGGGGCGTGAACTTGTGATGGCCCCCGTACAGGGACCGAAACGTGGTATTCGTTCAACGCGCGTGTGGATCAGCATCTAACTACCTTAATCACAACACATTCTTTAGTGGTTATTGATGAACCCGAGTGCATTCATCTCAATTTATTTACTACTTTTATAGACTTTTTTTTCCTCTGATGTTTCAAAATGACAAACATATGTACAATGATAGTACCCTCTGACGGCACACAAAGCAAAACACAGCAAACAAACAAACTCTTAATATTAAAACACAAAAGAAAGGACAAAATAATGACTATTCACACTGAAAAGTACATAATACAAAATTACATACGAAAATACATTCATCCACACCGAATGCGCATTCTGTCGTTTCAGATTGTTGACCCTCTTATTCTATAATGAATTAACAGGACTTGGTCTTCGACAGATGCCTTTTGAAGTTGCCAGATAAAAAAAATATCCATGCATCACTTTCCTGATACCGGATGAACACTGCAACATGCGACCATATCACGCGTCGCCGTCGGCAATGGTACCGTCTCGGCTTCCACTAGTTCCCAGGACCATATAGACCACGAACTCACTTGGTTAAGAAAACCACTACGAAACGTTTTGTGATGAAACGCAAAGTTTTTACTACATTTAAAGTTCCCGCGGCGAAGAAAGACTGTTTCGTTACGCGAACCAAAATAAAATAATCAGTTTGTATTAGCTTTTACTGTCCGGAGCACGCTGAACTTTGTGTTTTAAACACTGCGACAAAATGTCCGCGACTATCGTTCAAAAGTGCAACCGCGTAAAATAAATTTCGCGTCGCTTTTACCCGTAAATTATTCGCCCTTACTTACAAATCCATTGACCCGTTTATTACAACCTTTTCGTCCGCATCAAAATATCTAAAATGTTTTCAAAGTCCACTTCCGAACAATAATTTTTAAAGTGTTACATTACGCTAACACGGAGCTAGCGTCTTCACCACCCATACAACACTGAACTTTTTTCTCGTCTGTTGAGTATTGTTGTCCACTATCCTATATATATTTTTTCTTGAACAAGCGCCGATCGCTCGCCCGTGACAACAAACAAGATTACAGAATGTTTTTTTTTAATTTCCCGTTTATAAGCGTCTTTATGCCTCGCTGCCGGTTCTCAATATTGTCTATTGTTTCTCCGATAATTACAGCGATCTCAATTTTTCCTTTCGATGTCTTATTTTATTAAATCTCATGGCTTTTAGTTCATTCACTGTCGTGACGTCACTACGATGCGTCGCTTGTTTCACACCTATTTCAATTATACTTTTAATTTTAATTCATTTTCTAGATGTTTCCCAAAATCGTGATTACTTTCGAAATTGTTCATAAATTTCGCCCTGTTGTTCTTTAAAGTCCCAGCTCGATTCCTTCAAGCGTTTCCGTAATATTAATTAAAAACATATTTGCCCTCAACTTTGCCCTAACAACAATGGTCTCCATGTTCACGCTTTTTAGCTTGAAATGTACGATTACGATTTTCTTAGAAATTTTGTGAACCCCTTGCCCGATTTTGCTGATTGTTCTTTCTAACAATTCTAAATATTATGCTTTATTGAATGTTTATGTTAAATTTGACTTTCTTCCGTGCATTCGGTTAATTTAGAAAAAATGTTTGCGCGCGGCGCTGCCGTCTTCTGTCTTTTTGAATATAAATCTTAACATTTTATCGGAAAGTCTTTATTCTCTGGAACACTAAATTACTGAAATGATCGCAAATCATTACATTATCATTTATGTCTTCTGAGAATCAAGAGGAGCTTTATGTCTTTTAACAGTTAAGATGATATTTTTTATTCTTGCTTCACACATTTGCCCTAATATTCTCAACTTACAAACTAATAGTTATTTTAAATTTGTTTTACCGACAGGCTAGTTTGGTAACATTATACATTGGTTAAAGTTGGTAAAGAACATATTATTACTTTTAAAGTACATTTTATTACATTTAAAATATTTAATTAAAAGCATTCCTAAACAAGAATGTGCCATTATGTTGCTTAATCATTTTTCATTTCACATTTGCCCATGCCCTTATTATTCTTTATTGCTATTATAGTTTGTGCCGTGATTTGAAAATTACTTCAAATGGCTTGGGGGCGGTAGTAAAGCCAGACAGACTTTCAGTGGAAGGTTTAGTACTTCCTGGGGGTAACTGAACATAAAACTCTTGCATTAATGAAGTGAAGAAGAGGAACAACGTGTTGCGTGCAAGAGCCTCCCCAGGACAGAGGCGTTTGCCTACTCCAAAAGGGATGAATATTTCGTCCTTGATCAGCTTGCCATCTTCATCAATAAAACGCGAGGGACGGAAATTTTCTGGGTCACCCCAGTGCTCCTTGTCATGAAGAATACACCAAAGGCTTGGTAGTGCAACTGTGTCCTATAAGGAATTAGTACAAAAAATAATTAGTGAACAAATATTTTTGTTCATGAAAATAAAATAGTATACGTTTATTTATAGAAATTAAAAACAGCAAAAAACTGTTTGTACAAACTATAATTATTCAATTTTTCATTTTTGTGGCGCACACAAGTGGGAGGGCAACGGGGCTTTAGCCCCACCCTCAGAAGGTCAATGACATATTAACGTAACAAATACCGTTTTTACAGGTTTTGTATTGTGCGAATAATATTTCCATCTACTTGATAGCTAGCGGCTGACAGATGAAAGGGGGATCTGTTATCCAATCAGGGGCTTCAAATTCTGATGTCACTGCGGGGTTGCCGATACTTATTAGAAAAAATGTAATTAACAGCGCGAAGTAATTGAAAATTGAAGAGCGCTATTGCTTTTTTGGCTATGCATCGTGTGTGCGGTTCTGTATCGACGACTGTTGTGTGCTCTTATTGCGATTTGTTTCTTGCTTTTGCTGCTGCTGTTGTGATCTGCTGTGAAAACGACCACACTACCACGCATCTACCACCTGCGTAAGTGGCAACATCGCTCCTCCCCATCCCCAGCTGACAAGTAGACAGAAATATTCTTCCGATAACTTAACATACAAAAGTCATTCAATCCCTCACTTGTTAACGTCATAAATATTAACAAGAAGTGAACAAATAAAAATACAATTTATATTCAGCTTAAATCAAAAATTATTTTTTAGAAAGCATCAAGTCGGATGGACACTATAACTGTAGCTCCCTTCCGTACGAGTAAAAGCCCTCGTTTCGGTTCTGTTGACACTCGCACACAAGAGTTTGTAAGTAGTAAACTATACATTTATAACTCATATACATATATATATATGTATATGAGTGGGTGCGTGCGTGTGTGTGTACATGTATAAGAGAGAGAGAAAGAAAAACGTAAAGTTGTCGCGGGCCTGGAATAAAGAAATAATAGTGCTAATAATGGAAAAGAAAAAGGCTCATATAAGGTACTTGAGAGAGGCTCATATAAGGTATATGAGAAATACCAAAACAATACCAAACGCTTAGATTATGAAAAATTGCAGTTGTGGAGGTGTGAACGAAACTGGTGAAGTATTAGCACGAAAACAATGAGGAAACTGGAAAATATTTGTTAAATCAATATTGAAAGACAGTTCAGGTCCAAGAGAGTGGGCTTCAAAATAATTAAGTAAACATTTTAAAAAGACAAACTAATCTAACATAATATAAAAAGACGTGCATGTATGTTAGATAAGAGCATATGTGAGACTCAGAAGGAAAAGTACACGGATCAACGGATATCAATTCATTTTTGGGGTAAACAAATATTTCAGTGACAAAGATTTGATCAGATTCAGAAGCATTTCACAGTTCTCCAATTCTCCTTAGTAACTACAGGCTGCTCAGTGCTATGCAATTCAGTAAACTGAGCCAGTTTATCTTGTTATCTCAGGTGGCATAAGGTTCACTACTGAAGTATATTTTGTTATCTCTTTCATGCGACATTGTTTACTACTAAATACACTTCATGTGCGTTTTAAAAGTGTCTTTCTGTTTTCAACATGTTTCTAATCACCAAATCCTGCACTGGTTAGGATCTGCCCTTAACTGACCTCCGTAGGTCTCGAGGCTGTGCAAAAATAATTTTAATGCAGTTTACAATCCACTTTCTCTCTTAAAATGCACAGTTCCATTGTAGAAATTTACTCATAAAAACTCTTGCCATCCTCATCTCTAACAGTCCCAAGATTTTCCGGGATGAAGTCTTATTTGAGAGTTCAAGAATTTAATTTTCAAACACGTTACACATCGCAGCTATATAAGAATCCAGAAGATCAGTCACTATGTCATGATTGTTTTCTGCTTTATGGTTTCCAAGGAAATTGCGACATACATTTCTTAAAGACTGCCAGGCGGCTTTTTCCAGTGGATTTAACTGTCCTTCAAAATGTTCATCAGCCATTAATAACCCTATTTGTGGTCCTACAAAAATTCCTTCCTTCAATTTAACATCACTCACTTTTGAAAAATTTCGATTTCCAGTTCAAGAATCCATCAGCTTTTACGAAATTTCATTACTCCTAATAAAGGTCGGAACATGTCAAAACATGAATGAACCTGCACAGTGTTGCTTGTTGGTGCTTCAACATTTTACATATAATATGCTTAAATACAGCTTGAAAAAATTGCTACATATAAGTTAAATCTTCCTTCGTATGTCAGGTCCAAGAGAATACTAAAATTGGATTCTAAAATGTAGCTGTCCCAAAAAAACTGAGCGCGTTGAAACAATTTAGACTATATGTCTGAATTCAGTATGAAAAAATTCACTGGACACAATGCATACAATTCAGACTTCATATCTGAATTCAGTATGAAAAAATGCACTGGACACTAATCAGAATTCTTGTGAAGGAAACCTTGTCGACCAGTGAATTCATGTAAAGTGCAATTTTGCAATAAGCCCGTGGCCGGCGCTGTTGATCACATTGTTGCTTATTACTAATTACATTTAATATAAGAAGGAATGAAGTGTATTTTTGATACGATATAGAGTATTTGCACTCCTTGCTATAAAAATGTATGTATTCTATTAATTTTAATTATACCTTACCTTTGGAATGTAGTAACCATTCAAGGTAGTGTCGTGTAAAGCTCTGTGAGGAACCGTCAAAGGAGCAATGGTATTGCATCGTTGAATTTCCATGAGAACGGCTTCTACATACGGCACCCTAGAAAAGTATATGCTGATTACATGTTCTAGTATTTTTTGTTTGGATTATTGTTCTTCGTAAAACTACGATATTCTTACATCTGTCGGTCTTGCAAGGACGGTCTTCTATGACTACCAATCACAGAATCAATGATGGAATGCACTTTTTCTTGAATCTCAGGATACAGAACCATGTATAACATAGCAAATCCCAGTGTGTTACCAACTGATTCTGATCCAGCAGAAAATAAGTCTGAACAAACTGTAATCAGGTTTTCTCCTAAAAAGGAAAGGTTTTATGAAATACAACCATTTAAATTTATCCTTCATATCACGCGGATCGTAGAGTTCCTTTCCGCAAATTGCTGCAGATTTCAATGGTGGGCCAACAACAGAGAGCGAACCATTCAACGAGGCATTGACATGGGGTTTTGGAGTCGAAGGCCCACTCATGTACTCTTGATGATTGCACAACACTTTACGCTTTTCGCCTCGCCTGGGCCCGTCAACATTGGCATTGCACTGTTGATGACTGGAATCACGTTGCCTGGTCTGACGAGTCTCGTTGCACACTGTTTCGAGCGGATGAATGTGTACGAGTATGGCGACAACTTCATGAATCATGGACCCCGCATGTCAACAGGGGACCGGTGGAGGCTCGTGGTGGTGTGGGTCGTGTGCAGTTGGAGTGATATGGGACCCCTGATACGTCTAGATACGACTCTGGCAGGTGACACGTACGTAAGCATCCTGCCTGATCACCTGTACCCATTCATGTCCATTGTACATCCCGATGGGCTTGGCTAATTCCAGCAGGACAATGCGAGAGCTCATACGTACGACAGCCCATTGCTACAGAGTGGCTCCAGAAACACGTCTGAATTCAAACACTTCCACTGCCCACCAAAATTCCCATACATGAACATTATTGAGCATATCTGGGATGCCTTGCAAAAGAGATCTCCATCCCCTCGTACTCATACGAGTTTATGGACAGTCCTGCAGGATTCATGGTGTCACCTCCAGCACTACTTCAGATATTAGTCGAGTCCAGGCTACGTTGTTTTGCGGCACTTCTGCGTGCTTGCGGCGGCCATACACGATATTAGGCAGGTGTACCAGGTGTTTTGACTCTTTAGTGTATTAACGGCGTGCGAGATATTTTAATAAATCCATTATAAAATATACTTTTTGAAAAAACAGAAGAATTCTGCAAAATGGCTTTTTTGTCTCATATACAGTGTATTTAGAACTATCCGTACGGAAAGTTTGAAGAAAAAAAATTGAAGCCGTTTTGAGAATTTTTTTCTAATAAACTCATTTTACATCATACATTTTACATCATCATTTTACATCATCATCATACATTTTACTCAATATTCTCAAAAACTACCAAAATTTTCAAAAAAATGTACTTGATCTTAATTTAAGAACTAATTATGGAAAACAAATTTCATTTAAAGGAAAAATCTCTATTTTCAATTTTGTAGATGTAGGAAGATGCCAAAAAATTTCAAATTTTTGACATTTTTCAAACATTTAAATTTATTAGTGAAAATGGGACCCAGGACAACTTTATGGGTTTATAAGAAATATACAGAAATACACAGCTTTATTTTTACAAGAAATTTACAGAAAAAATTTGGATCCATTTTTGAGAAAATTTTGAAAATGTCCCAGAGGCTAAAAGTACCCCCAACAATCAAAGAGTGTTATTGAAAATCGCAGAGCTTTGAGTTAAGCCACATCGACCGAGGACTATTCAGTTCAGAAAAATAACCGAGGTGTAGTTTAGGCGCTAATGTGGTTCACAGACGACAAACGAACGGACAGACGGACGGACGTTTTGAAAGAGCTAGTGGTGCTACAACAGCATATACTTTCTCGCATTATTTGTAACTGCTCGCATTATTTTCAGCATCTCATACATACAAGGAACGATAATTTCACATATAAATTGAGCATCTAGGAGACTATCGCATTATGAATTATTTCGAAATTACAATATCATTACCTTACATATCTGTACATACGTTCTTCCCGACTTTAATAAGTTGAATATACCATTTTATTGAACGTAAAGAACATTATTACATTAATGTTAAGTAAATAAAACCGCCTTGTCTTATCTCCCTCATGTAGCCGTTCAACAATGAACATGTCAAATATCCATCGCTGCATTGTATCGCAACAATGCCGCGTACGGTGGTAATATCAAATTGCCGTAATAAAAGTACGTACAAAATGATGGCACTTTTTTTTCAATTTTTCTTTTGTATTAGATTTAAATCGTATTTTAACTTAAATAATATGAAATAGTAAATGAACGAATACTATTGAAAAAAATGTTGTAGATACGGCAGTTCGGCTTCAAATTGGTAGATAAGGCAGTCAATTTTAGTTAGTCCCTTCAAGTTGTGTACATTCGAATAAACGTGTACATTTCTGGCAAATACTACAAACGTTTCTAACGCTGGGTCCTAAATCCTATGGAATAAAAATGCTAATTTAAGCACATTATAATAAGTTTACAATTATTTTAATACGTTATTTACCATTTCCATTTTACACAAATAACAGTTATGTGTCTGAAATTTATCTGCTTGCTAATCAGAGAGCAATGTGTTTCAACACCACCTAGAAGCGTGGGAAATTCGAATTTACCATTTCGAACTATTTCCCATTTTAGAAAATACAGAGTGTGACGAAAATGGAACCAGCTCCACTTTCTTTACCGTTCTTTGTAGCATAGTGAAAATATTTTAATAAAAATTTGGAGTCGTTTCTGAGAAAATAATTGTTTAAAATTTTCATAGGTTCACGCAAGATTATACAAAAAATACTCATATTTTCGAAAAATTGAACTAGGCCTTATTTGAAGATCTGTTTTGATGATCATATTTATTTAAGGAAAAAGTATCTTCATAACTGTAGATGAAGAAAAACTCCGAAAATATTTGACTTTTAGCAATTTTCGAAAAGTCAAGGATTTCAAGAAACATGAAACCTCCGCCGTTCCCTTAAGCGTCTTTTACGCTATCCGAGGTCAAAACTTAATCAGATGGCTATATTTCACTCAAAGTTACACGAAAATTACTAAACTTTTCGAAACAT
Source organism: Teleogryllus occipitalis (assembly GCA_011170035.1). Lineage (NCBI taxonomy): Eukaryota > Metazoa > Arthropoda > Insecta > Orthoptera > Gryllidae > Teleogryllus > Teleogryllus occipitalis. The sequence goes on from BLKR01009928.1 coordinate 20,203, forward strand.
TCTGCATGACCTTATTTCAAAATCTCTTTAAAGAACATGTGTCTTTAAGGAAAAATCTCAATCTTCAATATTGTGGTTGGAGCAAGGTACCTGAAAAATTGAACTTTTATGATTTTCGAAAAATTAGGAATTTCAAAGAAAATGAGACCTGCACCATTCTCTTAAGCGTCATTTATGCTACCAGAAATCAAAATTTAATGAAAATATGTGCTGCTATTTTTTGAAATTTTTAAAAATTTCCCCAGAACTTTATGTAAAGTACTCCCCAAAGTTAAAATCTCGGTTTCAAATTCAAAGGGCCGCGACATCAGCCAGATTGATTGAGGAAAATAAATTATGGAGAAAATCGGTTGAACGGTTTAGGCGTTAGCGTTGAACACAAACGGAGAGACGGTGGGATGCAGAGACAGACGTTTTGCCGCCAATCGATATTTCGGTATCAATGACCAACAATACATGGATAGTGACGAGTTAGAGGAAGTAACTTACAATATGTAGGTACAAGATTTATTCACTATGTCGTCAGCATTGTCCAGCAATAAGCGTTTTTATCTTGAAAAATCGTCGTTTTTCTCGCAGCATTATAATACTTTACATTGCATAATCAGAAGTGCAAAAGGGAGATTATAAAAGGAAACGCTTTTCAGTATCTAGGACACTACTTGTGAAATCTTACCACATAACGTGTTAGGGGAAGTTATTAACTATATATTAGAACAGAATTTACCCACAGTTTTGGTATCAGGGCCCCACAATACAAGTTTTTCTGTCGAAAAATCGCGGGTTTTTGCCGCAGCATTACTTAACTTTCTCTACGTAAATTAGCCCGTAGCTACGTATACGAGAAAGTAAAAATTAATTTCATAATTTTAGTTTAGGAAGATTTTGAAAAGCATGTGAACCTATGTATTTTTTGAAAAATCAGGGATTTCAATGAAAATAAGACCTTTACCATTTTCTTAATTGCATTTACGCTATCCGACAAGAAAATATTTTCGAAAAGATTGGAGCCTTTTTTTTGTCCCAAAGTCTTCATGTAAAATATCCCCCAAAACCAACTGAACGGTTTGGGAGCTAGCGTTTACCACAGACAGACCGATGGACAGACAGAACTTTTGTCGTCAATCGATTTTTTTGTATCAAGAACCCACAAAACATGGATTCTGACTACACGTGTTAGAGGAAATAATTTACTACATACAAGGACAAGATTTATCGTTACCAGGGCTCGACAATAAGTGTTTTCTGTCGAAGATTCGTCGTTTTTTCCCCACAGGATTTCAAAACTTCCTCTCTTCTGCGAATGTAGTCGCGAGAAAGTAAAAATGCGTGTTTTGAGACATTCAATGAAAAGTGTTCTTTAAGGTGCCACACTATGAAATTACCTAATATTTGGGAATTCCTCTTTGAAAAACCCTTTCCCAATTTTATGCTTAGTCTTTTTATATTGTCCCATTTCATCTTGTCATGTTCACAATTATGTAAGTATAATTGGAAGCACATTGTACTTCTAATACTTTAGATGAAAAATTATGACGTTAAAAATTAATGAAAGGGAACATACGTTTACTGCAGGTTGAATCGTTGATTACAGTGTTGATCTGCTTGTAAAAACCGCAAGAGCAAAAGAAGGGATGGAAGCTAGAGAAAAAAAAGAAACCCAGTTTTGCGGCAGTAGTAAACCTTAGAAACTTACTATGGAATGAAGACTCTGATCCTGTTTGTGATCTCATTTCAATAATATAAACATCAATGAAATCTCTTGGGTGATTTTCATCAATGGTTTTCTCATGTTCTTTTACAACTTCCTAAAAAGTACAGAATTTAATGAGATATTAGTATAATTCTATGAAATAAAAAATTGAAAAGAGAAACATGAAGAAAACTCAAAAAATATTGAAAATGCAATGCAATTATTGAATACAATTAAAATGTACTTATATTCCTTCTCCTATGAAATGTTCAATACAAATGAGCCACCAAGTAAATACAATGATGAAACACAAATACTTACAGCAAAATATGAATTTAATTGTTTTGATGCAACTTTTATTTCGCTGTTCCAATTTGGCACGATATACTTAAGGAAAGGAAAAAGCATTCCTAAATTTCCCCCAGTTGGATTTCCCGAACGGAAGAATGCAGCCAGAAGGGACATTAACTTCTTGAGTTGAAGATCTGAGTGATTAAATCTACTTCCAGCCACTAAACACCAAAGTACATTTATAGTTGATAGGTTAAAAAGTCCACTAACCTGTAAAACAAAGCTTAAGGTTATATTTTCAACAAGGTCATATTTTCAAAAATATTAGCAAATGAGCTGATGTTATAAAGTTATAAAAGTTAAAAGAAATATTTAATAAAATATAGTTGACTTAGAAAAATATTAAATATTACATTTTTCAGTTTCATGCCATAATAATGCACCATTAATATTAAAATACCGTTGGGTCAGTTTTTTTTATGGTAAAGCATTTTTCATTTCACGTTGTACGCAAAGTAATACTTTGTTCTCTTTACAGTAGTTTTGAAATGGTGTCATGAAAATGTTTCATGACATCTTTAAATATCATGCAATAAAATAGACTGAAAATATTTAGAGCATAAAATTTGTGATAAAAGGTTCCGTACGTAGGCGTGCGCTAGAGTGAGAGAGAGGAATCGTGATTCCTTCAAATTTTCTAGAAGGGCCCTTTTTTGTTATTCTACGTAATAAAACATTTTATTTCCGTAAATAAGATTAATTCCTATTTTCCTCCCCTTTTTCAACCGACAATTTGGGGAAATTATACGTGACATTTGGGAAAGAGGCATTTCAGGGAAACCATTTGGCAACTCTGTAAATGGTTCAACATAAAACCAGTTGAAATTATATCATTACACTTATTCCAATCTCCTTATATTATATTATATTATTAATTTACTTGTAAAGTAAGTCTTTTGTAAATAAAAATAGGTAAATATAAATGAGCCCAGCGCGGGACAGAGGGGCCCAGAAACATAGGCGGACCCCTCTTTTCTTTGCGGCTGCACACGCCTATGGACCCTTCGGACGTTAAATTATGTTATAACAACAGTCTTAAAACATTTTGTATGATATATGACATTATAATTTTTATGATTTCATAATTTATGATATTTCGATCATATCTTTTATTAAATTTACGATAGGGATTTAAAACTGTGCAACTAGGAGTATCATGAAAAAAGATACACAGAGTTTTCAAATCATGATACTTCTAAAGCTACAAACAAGAATGTCCTAAGAGTTAGATAATTGACATTAAAAACTGGCCTGCTTTTTCTTGTCTTTTAATTCTTGAAGAAGTTCTTCAATTTCTTCTAGTATAACGTTCTCCATACTTGCTTTTCCGAAGCCCAAGTCTTTCAAATGTCGGAATGCAAATCGACGTTGTTCTTGCCAACCAGGTCCATCAGAGAATATGATACCTTCAAAATTACAATTCCAGCAACAATTTTAATTTCAAAGTAATTTTCAAAACCATCAAGCTATTATTACATTTACCCAAATTTGTAATAAATGTATCCATTTTTTATCATCTTTACAGTCTTAGATTAGTTTTTAAAATTAATAAAACAGACTCATTTACAATTATAAATTTATGCTTGTAATTAAAATAAAAAAGAGAATACAATAGCAGAGATCAACAAACAAAATAAATTGTAATGGTACGTCACATCATGAACAGAGTTTAAAATAATTTCGCGGAGACGAAGAAAATAAGAGATAAACATACTGCGTGGGGGGTGGGGTAATGTACTTTTCGAAAGCCATGCAAAAGGGGCCCCGGGTGAGGGGGCGAGTTCAGAACAATACGATGCCCTGTCATCTCGGTCGCGCGGCACACACCCGCCGAGCGGACAAAGATATTCCAAATTTCACGGTCGCTGCGACATTAGCATTTCGAACGGGGGGGGGGGGATACAGTACAAGAGCAATTAGAGATGCTTCTGAGAGTGCAGGGCACATGTATGTGAACGCAATAAAAATAATGGTAAAAATTAAGAATTTTCAAACACCAATTTCTAGAAAACTTTAATAACGGTGTAAATAAAAATTATCTCACTGTATAAATGTGTTCTTCTCAATAATTTAATTCCATTTTTTCTTTAACATTTTTACTGTATTTTTTGTAACTAATATTTTAGTGTATTATGACATTTTGTATCTTTTTATTTTGCTCTTTAATCAATTTTATGTTTTCTAAAACTATATCAAGTAGATAAATCATTGGCAGGCGTTGACAGCCTTTTAGACCACATAATTATCTAAGTATTAGACTATTATGAAATTATTTACAGTTATAGTTTTTTTTGCGAAAAAATTTTAAAATGTGCTTAAAATTGAACATTTTTTTAAAAGTTTAAGTCATTATATTTCTGTACCTTTTGAACTATGACATGTATTGTAATCTACATTATTGTAAATAGGGTCCTAAATCTAATCTGAAAATATAACTTTCTATTTTACATAGATTTTTTTTCTACAAACGAATTGTATAATGAAATGTATCTTACGGGAATTTCACTGTAAAGTCTGGCAGTGACTACGCGAAAACCCTGATAAGTCATTTACACATAGATACTAAAATGGAAAGACTGGACAAAGAAAAAAGCATCACAATATGCTGCTGGTGCCAGACTAGCAGAGCTACCAACCGTTGCAACAACATTTATTCCATTGAAATATATTTAATAGAACAAGAAATAAAATGGAACATTTGACATTTAAGAGCAACCCACTTGACACGATTTTTTTTAAATTGATTTTTTAATTGTTTATTTTAATTTCCCGAAATGTTACAAACATGAAGCATACATGATTTTGGTCGGAAAAGATTGCAAATTTTTATATAAAAATTGAAAAAAAGATTTTTCAAAAATATTCCCGTATATGTGCCCTAAAAGGTGAAACAGGAATTTGTTTTCGAAGCAACAACTCGTACGAAGCCCATTGTTCTTGAAAAGACCGGCTCGCTTCTCTAAGCTTCAGGATTAACTCGGGCTGAAGCCCATTATCATCATATCACGTGACACTCGGCGCTTAGTACGAAAGAGTAGCGCCTACTAGAAACACTCAGTAGGCTACGATATAGGCTCGTGAGGGATTAGGGGAAACGCAAATGTCCTGACACCTGGTGTCGAGAAACAGCGACACTAATTTACTTACTGGTATTTACGAGTACTTGACATATTAATTTACTTTACATACTTGCACGTAACTTGCTCTCTGCGACTTGCTATTTCTCGCAATATGTTGCTCGATGGGAATGACGCAAATGTTTGAACCCACGCACACTAGCACGCTCACGTTTACGAACGTTCGCGGCTGCTCGCTTCTAGAGCAATCGGCTTTTTATGGTAGTTTTCAACGACAGCGGCGACGCTGCTTGAGATGAGAAGAACTGAGCGCTTGTGTGCCTCATGGAGCGGAATGCTTCTCGAGAACGTATAATAATAATAATAATAATAATAATAATAATAATAATAATAATAATAATAATAATAATAACCCCCTTGTGGTGTCCTGGGATTTTATTAGCGTAGCACCATGAAAACTCCCACTTGTAAGAGGCGACTAAATCCCTACCAATAACAATAAATATTCCTTCTCATGCCTCCTCTTCCTTCCCCACTTCCAGAAGCCAACGAGTGGACCGAGTTGCTTTGAGGATCCTGATATCTATCAAAATATATTTCCTTGACTCACTTTTCCTACATATCCCTTTTCCTCAGAGATCGAAGAAAAGACCCTTGCCCGGGGTAACAAGGTGAAGATCTCAACCTCAACAGCTAGGTGGAAGGGCAACTCTCCCTAAGATATTGATTCGAAGAGAAAGCATGGTTAGAGGCTAAGAGATGGCAGCCCCATGACCAACCAAACCCATAGCAATATGGAGTGCCGATTTTATAGTCGTAGACCTCGGAAAAGGAGTCGCTGCCTGGGGATCGCCAGGGCGCGATTGGAGAAAGTAGCTAGTAGGATAATTATTTTCCTTTAGATGTGCTTGCGGGAAATTTAAAATCGCAACCCTTTCCTGGCGCCCAAAAATGATATAAATTCGGAAACCGGTTGCATAAATAATTTAACAGAAACGGAGAGCGTTTCAGTATATTGTTCTGTTTCATTAGCAAAAAGACCAAAATTAAACATTATTCTCCTCATAATCTGATAATTTACAGCGATCTCCGTAACAACAAAAAGGTTCCTCTTGAGCTGGTGCATGTCGTTTCTGGTAAAGGGTATCAAGGTCAAGGGAGACTCCTGAAAGATGCGAGGTGGCTGTGCGATATCACCTGATGAATGTATCATTTTCACAAACCTAACTTCCTTTCTGTTCTCTGCTTTACTCGCACTGAAAACTAACACACCAGAAGCTGTGAATTGCGTCGTTGCCTTGACCTTTTATTTGCAATACCGTCGGTATTTATGGACTCACTTATTTCAACGCGATGCAATAGCCGCATTTTAGAGATGAGGCTACAGAAAAATGTTTGACAATGCTGAATTGTTTGTCTGGGATATTCCTTATCAAAACACATAGGAAAAATGAATAATTAAATAAAAAATTGCAGTAATATGCAAAAATATGTTCTTTGGGGTAAAATATGTAAAAATATGTACCAAAAAGTCCACGGTTTTGGGCATTAACAGATATGAAACGTGAATATATCGTTGATTCGACTTGATAGAGTTACGTTAGGAAAATATGTTATTAGTATTACATAATTATCCGGGCCCTACTGATAATGTTTCTCAAACATTATTCGGGACCATTTAAGCAGGCCTGTCACGGCGGAGAATACAATGGACAGCTGACATGAACGAAACCATTGTCAAAATTTATCTCTGCATCTCCCATTGCGGGACAAATTGTTCAGGTAACCGGCAGGAAATTTATACACTTTTTGGAACTACTTACAACTATCTCATCTTACGCAACAGAATGTTGCTGAACGAAGAGCATTAATTTACAGGTCTGGAAAGTATGTCTCCCGTATTTGAATACAGGAAATTGAGGCCGAAGTCCAGGCAAAAATACAACGACATGAAGCTCACAGACTATGAATTCGGCTAGACTCTCGAAGAATTTTTCTTTGGGAGTCCATCCGAATTGATTTTTCTTATAAAGCATTTTTCTTTTATGCTGGATCTACAGTTGAGAAGCTCAAAATAATAACGGTAGATCTCAACCGAAGTTCGTTTCGAGAAAAATAACTTATTTTTGTTTTCGATCACTTTCACTTCGAACAAATGTTTGGAGGTGGAATTTGAGGGTTTTGCCATATCCCAATTCATTTTATATTTCAGCATATTTTATCTTCAAGAAATATGGTATATTGTAGGAGTTACCTTCATACTTCTAACTGAAAATGCGAGGTCGGTTGGAATCTTCCGTTATTATCCTGGGCATCTCAATTTATTTTTATTTGTTTATTTATAACATTCAATTGAGATATTTAATGATTTTCGTACTTCAAGAAATTAGTCAAAATTACATGAATGTGGATTATCGACTTCCTGGAGGTGGGGGAGGGGAGGTCTAAATCCCCAAGAGTTCCCTCCTTGACTCCGCCACTAAATTTATTACTACTATTATTAACGTATACCCACTTACAAATGAATTTATCTATTAAATATTTTATAGATAATTCAACTTACCGATACGTTTATTGAAAGATCTCTCTGTTAAAAATGAACTAATAGGTCTTCCTAGGAAGTCATCACGTTTTAACACTTCCCGAACCAATTTAGGGTCGCAAACAGCAACACTCAATCCTAAGTGGCCAAATACTATACCAACAAGTCCCCCATACTGTTCACGCCATTTCTCCATTTGGAAATGTCCATTTGTCTTAGGCATGAAAAGAATGGATCCAAAAACAGGAATGTAAGGCAGTCCTAAAAAAATAAACATTAATTAACTCTCAATACAGCAAATAAATAATGTTTCTCATACATTTTATTCTAGTTAAAATCTCCTTTCATTTAAACAAAAACATATGTCCTCCAGTCTCAAAAGAATAACAAAGCGAAGGTGGAGGATCCTTATGTAACATTAATGAGAAGTATGAACTATTATAATATATTAGGAAATATTATTATAATATTTTATGTAATATTAATGAAGTATTTAGAGGTAGATGATTTTTATTGTTTGTTCATTTTGAATTCTTTATGAAAATTAATGTATTCAGAGTCGGAAAAAATTAATTCCTGAGAAATTAGCAAATTTCACTCTTCACAAAACATGTTAAATTTGATTATATAATTACCATCGATTAGATTATAAAATAAAGAATATGTATAACTTATTTGTAATTTTAGTTTAGAAAAGTCATTTATTAGTTGCATTAGATAGCAAACCAAAATATTATCCATAAAATGTATTTTCTTTTCTTTAATGTACTAAGTCAAGAAAACAAATTTCTTTACTAGTCACACTACACTCAATTTGGGTTTTATTTTATGTATAAATTAATAAAATATAAAGATTTATTATCTTGAAATACAAAAGAAAAAATAAAGGAACTCCAGAAAAGAATGCTCAATTCATCACTTGTGTAACATAATTTTTGTTGACTCACTTTAAATGGAAGATTTTTGCTTAAATCTGGTCGTAATGATGTAAACGTGAAAATCAGTAGTTTTTATTGTAAATGAAGTACTGTATCCCAAAATACTTGTTTACTGGAATGGATTACTAGTTTACTGCAATATTTTACTTTAGTAATTGCCAGTAAAAATTGAGTGCAGCTTTAAATGATAAAATAATTACGTACCTGGTGGAAAGTTAGGCGGTTTCATCTTGATCCAAGAGTATACAATACATAAAATAAGAACTGTGAAGATCAACAGAATCATGGTTGATTATATCTACAATAACAAAAGAAACAATAAATTGATGTGTAATCTAAAATGACGTTTTAAAGAAGAAATATAAATAAAATGTATATAAACAAAAAAGGAAGCTAGTGATGCGACAAAAGCACGTAACTTCTCGAATTATCTGTAACGGTTACGTAAATGATATTGTATCCCACTAACTATTCAAACACCTCCTAAAACTCATTAGCAAACCAGGCGTGGAAAATTTGAAAAGAAAATTTGAAATTATTGAAATTTCAGAATTGAAGGAACATAATAGTCTCAAAATAACGAAAAATTGTAAAAAAAATTCATTTTTACTTTCTCGTATATGTAGTATAGAAAAGGTATGTAATGCTACATAAAATTTATGTCGAGATTTTGACGGAAATACGTTTAGTGGGTTCCTGATATTAGAGATGATTTCTTTTCGAAATTTCTGTCATGTGTCAAATACACTAGCACCTAAAACGTTTACCGTATGTTCACTAACTAATTAATGTTTTCGGGTACCGCTACTGCTGTAGTCATTAGTCCCGTTGGTTAAATGAATGTTTTATCTCGGTAGGTGGCGGAGTTCCTCCTCCAATGTATGGTGAGATGCGGTACTGACCTACAATAAGAGGAGGTTCGAGGAATGTACGTCAATTAAAACGCCACAGGTCCGACTTTCATTAAAATATTTAAATTATTGAAAATTGCAAAAGTTGACAGTGTTTTACACTCCTACTACTACTACATCATTTAAGATAGAGTATTTTGCAAATTAAATCTGTTCTTCAAAATTAAATATCTAATTAATGTTAAGTACAATGTGTGTATTTTCACATAATTTTCAGTGAAATAGTGACAAGTAAAAAAATACGTAAACAAGATTCCCTCAAAAATTGCCCCAATTGTTTTCTTTAAATATTTTGCTCCAATAGAAAAATGTCTGCATGATCATAGATATTAACATTAACATTCATTAAACATTCTGAAATTTAGAATTTTCTTTTTCGAATTGACCTACATCTTTAGTATTGGAAGTTGAGGCTTTTTTATAATCTATTCCTCAATATGTGGTCTTTAAATTATTTCATCTAAACGTTTTTGAAAATGTTAATAGTGTTCATGTAATTGTGAGTTATATGGTGACAAAGTGCAATTTTGTTTCGAAGAAATAAATTTCTAACTTAAGTATTAATGGTGTAGGAAACTACACCATTAATATTGAAGTTGGACATTTATTATCCAATACTTGATCTTTAAATCATTTTCATAACTTTTTTTCAAAATATTAGTAGTTTTTGCGTTAGTTTCACTACATCGTTTGCATTTTTGAGTGATGGATGAAGTGTTATTACGATATATGGTGCAATATATTATGTAACTGTTTCCAATAATTCGAGAAAGTATATGCAGTTGTAGCCCCACTGGTTTTAAATTATTTTCCTAATGTTTGTAACCCACCTCTGTTTTCTGTATCAGCGGATTTTGCTCACGGTACCCTTGAAATGGCATGTTTTACACGAAATTCTTACTACAGTCATGACGTAACCTCCAATAAGTAAAACTATGATTTCGCGCTCCGATTTACACATAGTATTCAGCGATCTCAATGTTCCTCAAGTATCTTACCTTAAGACACTAGCTGCTGCGACTGGTGGTGAAGGAAGGTAAATGAAAGACGTGCGAATCAGCGGGTCCTCTAGCGTTGTCGGCACTGACAAGCACCGCCGAGTCCTGCAAGTAGACTGTTGGCGGCGTTCATTAACGACTGACGCATTAAAAGACCAGCGGCCAATAGAAAGCTCTTACAGGTCGGTGACCGCTCCCACAACTGTGACCTTGCATCTCTTGGCTACGCAGTTCTTTCTCAGTAATTCAGGACCTGCGGAAGGCAAACAGTGAACATGTGACACATAATTATATATATATATATATATATATATATATATATATATATATATATATATATATTGAGATATACAAAATTTTCTCTCTACATTAATTTCTCGCAAAGATCTTAGCGTCCGGCTTGCTGGGTCAATGGGTCACGATATATTATAATCCTTATTACCTTTATAATGGATTATAGGATCCGCAGACTATACAGCGTTGCTGGGAATCTGAAATAGAATGATTCTAATTCCTAGTTCATTACTGTTTGGATTGACTAAATGAAAGATCACTTTCTTTTCTAAAGAACAAAATTTAACAAAGTTTATTGTTACCTTTTTGTAAACAATATAGTGAATTTAATAAATGATTTTGATGTTAGGCCTTTGATCAAGATATCTTTGAATTTTACAGTTTTATACCGCGGTTCACTTATCTATTCTTCGTTGATGTCCCTCGTAGACTTCTCAGTCGAAATATCTTGCGAGCTTGCCGTAGTCCAAAGTCCCAAGAAATCCTCTTCTGCCCCTATCCAAGCTGGTCTCAAACTATCAAAATTATCAGTCCCGATTATGTCCTATGACATAGTCCCGAAATCTATTACTCGATTACCACTTCCGACAAAGTCCCAATTTATGCATCAATATTACTTCCACATGCAATATCTGCAATATTATTTACTGTCCTTAAAATTTCACGATCTGATAACCCGATTCTGACTATCTGTATTATACTCGTTCCCTCTCACGAACCTACGATCAGTTCAGAAACGCGATGCCGGTCAGAATGAAATCTTCCTGCATGATTCACCCCTCGAAGACTTCGTATTAAACTACCTTCCTCTTTTTTTAAACATTTGACCGTCCTCTCACCCAGCCAATCCATACGTTCGTTATATTTTGATGTAGCTGACCTTTCGATCGTCTAAACTTCTTCGCCCAATCCCAAACTTTCTACTTTCGGCATCTAGCCACCTCTTAATGCATTTACCAAAAACAAAAACTACATTGTTTATTCACAGTCGTTGCTAAGCCCTCTCGTGATATTTCCTAATGCATGTTATTTATATATATATATATATATATATATATATATATATATAGTAACGAGTTTCATGCCTAATAATGTCGCGTTTCAACACTTTGAGCGTCATGGCATTATTTTCATTCACACCATGTCTTTCTCTCTATTTAAAAAAATAGTTTTCCCTTTCTCATATACGTACGTTAATAAGGCGTAATTACGTATAAGAAAAGTTGTAGAAAATTTATGCAATGCAGCGGCAAATCAATTTCCGGTTTTTAACGGAGAAACACGTTTTGTGGCCCCCTGATACTGAAAAAGTATATTTATTCTCAAAACATCCTTTCGTCTGTTCGTCCTCTGTCTGTTTGTCGTATCTCTGTCTGCTTGTCCGTCCGTCTATCTGGTCTCGAAAACACTTTTTTTTTTTTCAAAATGAATATTCCCCTATCGATCTGGCCAGACTGGAGGCTCTGCGATTTTGAAAATAATTTTTTTAAATTTTTTTGACACTTAACAACTAAACGACTAAATCTAATAACTATGCAACTACACGACTAATAATTAAACAACTAATTGGCTGTTTCCAGTGTCAGTAATTCCAGCTATTCACTATTAAGATTCTGTCTCTGAGCGAAATTATCCTGCTTCAACCTCCGTGGGGAAGAAGGTTCGTTGCCCCTCGTCTATTTATTTTATCCATTACCTTGCATTAACACTTACGCGCTGAAGAGTCATGAGAGAGGAATGAGCTCATCAAACATCAGAGCTCTAGGACAGTCTGCTGAAAAGATGCTCTTGGAGACTCGCTAAGTTAAATGAAGCAGTTTTAAATTTCTTGGATGAATTAATTTGTTATTGTTATTAATTTGTTAACATCACTAAAGAGTCAATGTTAACACAAACATCAAATTTCTTTAAAGGTTATCACTTGGGAATTTTAATTTTACGTTTTTTGTGACAAACCAGTTTTGATCTTGGCTGTGATGACTTCAACAAATCTTTCTCTTCGGGTCAAACCTCAAGTTCTACATCTGAAAAAAACTCTTAAATTACTAAACTGCAAATTGTAGAATCGTTCATTTTTCAGATGTTCTCAATTTTTATGCATTCTATACATTTTATTAAACGAGATTTTGAATACATTATAAGTGGAAACCCTCTTTTCATTTGCGATTTTTAGAGCAGTTTTAATGGAAATGTCATTTGAGCTTTTTCGAAAAGGCGCAATTTTGAACTCTTTTACACACGGAAAATTTTGAGATTTTGAGAAATTTCGAAAGCATTAGTGCTCCCAAATGCATTAAATGTTTAAATATAACTATAATGTAAATATTTACAACGTGTGATGTTTTCAAAAAATTGCAGCTCCTTAACTTTTGAAAAATCAGAAATTGCAATAAAAATGACGTTTATGTCATGAGATTCAGTGAATTATGCTCTATCCACATAAAAAGTTTCAAGAAACATTGTGCTGCATCAGCACACAGTTTCTCGTGTTATTGGCAACGATTTCCTAAACCTATTATTTTATTGCACTTCTTTCCTAAATTTCCAGCCATCGCTCAAAAATACGCGAACGTAATTCAAAATTTTTAAACACTACTAAAATTTTGAAAACAGAGTACATTTAATAATATAAAGGCCAAATATGGCGAAACAGACTGGATTAAGAAATAAAAATCTATTAGCTTTAATATTGAAGGTGTAGGACAGGATCAAAAAACATTTAAACTTTTTAAAATTCAAAATTGCGCAAAAAAGAATAATTAATACCTTCAAAACCATGCCGAGAACTTAGAGCTTGTGGGGCAGTGCCCCGCTGGTGGAAGATGCCTGGATGCCATGGGAAACCCGCACGTCGACTTAGGTTAACGCCAGAACTCGCCATCCAGCGGGGGAAGATCACCGCCACCTCTCGCGATAAAAACATACACTACACTTCAAGTTAATCAATCTAAGAGCAGTAGTCATGTTTCTGACGAACATCGTGAAAAGTTTCATCATAAAAACATGAAGGCCATGCAAAAGCTGTATGAAAGAAAACTGATGCCTTCATATCAATGCTTGCGGACTATTCCCGGAACATTTCTCGAGAGTGTAAAACTGATCACAAGAAAAAAATAAGTTTTTTTAAATGCGTCAATTACTGAGGTCATTATTCCCGTACGTATAGTGCATGTTTCTTCCATCGGGGGGTGCCCGTGATCTACCCCCGCAGGATGGCGAGATCCGGCGCCAAACTACCATCGACTAGCGAGGTTTTCCTCAACCAGGGGGAACTCTCCCACCAGCGGGATACCGCCCCAGCTGGGACAAGCTCTAAGCTCCCGACCTGTCTCCCGGTTTATGTGGTAGTGTAGTGCATGTTAGTGTAAGTATGTGTATGTAAAGGGTGATGATAGGACACGTAAGAGGAAGGAAAGATTGCAATCAGTCCGTGTCCCGTTTGTTAGGGTACTGCTCGGGCGTTCGCCTGATGTTGATCGGAGAAACCGCGGAAACTACCTATCAGAGCAGCCGGCCGCTAGATTTCTTCTCCAGATAGCGACTGATTTCGACCTAGCTCACAAGGTAGTGTCGAAAATGCTGCCTTCGTCGGGACTCGAACCAATGACTTCCCGGTCAGAGGCACTGCAGTGACATCAGTTGATGCCTGAGCCACCTCTCCCAGTTTAAATTATCATGAGAAAGAAGCTTTTATTGTTATTTTATGTCTGAAAACATATTTTTCATATAGTATATTACATTTAATACGTGTTTATTTGATTTTTCTTTATTTCTGACTGGAATACTCCTTAAAATTAAATAACGATAAAAAACGGGGATAGTAATTGTCACGTATCTTGCCTACAAAGAGGAAAAGCATGTGGAAAAAGTATAAAAATTGAATATGCCTATTACTAGAAAACTGTGCCTGACAGAAAGAAACTGATTTCATATATGAATTCGGGGGACAGATTTCCGTTCGAATCACGACCGTTACTCTTAGAAAAATGAGTTTCATATATTTTTGTAGAACACTGTAATTAAAATATTCTTTTCAAATTCGCGGAGTTTAGAGTTGGGGTGCAGTGATCGGAGAATACTCATTTTGGGGAAATTCCTGATACATGAAAACACTGGAACATTTTCAAAATTTTCTCAAAATTGGCTTCAACTTTTTTCTTTTAATTTTTTCTAAGAATATAGTGAAATGCATGTATAAAGATGCCAATTTATGCTGGGACATATAGATCCGATTTACCCTGTCTGTTCACTCAGAATTTTTCTTCAAAACAAATTTGATCGTCACAATTAGTTCTATAAATATGTCTTGTTTATTTTTTTAAAGTATTAGTAGTTTTCGTGCAATTTTGAGAGAAATATGAGCAATATTTTTAAAAAATATTTAAAATCAGATTTAAAAAAAAAGCCTCAATCAAACTTTACGTACCGATACTGCTAAATGCACTATATAAAATGACATAAAGCCATTCTGCTGTGTATGTATGTATGTATGTATATATATATATATATATATATATATATATATATATATATATATATATATATATATATATATATATATATATATAAAGAACACCGTCGGTGAACATACGGCAAAGTCCGTCTGTGAACAACGCTAGCGGCTAAACCGTTCAGCCGATTTTCTCCAAAATTGATAATCCCCAATCAATGTGGTTGCTGTCGCGGTCCCTTGAATTTGAAACTGATGTTTCAATTTTGGTCGGTACTTTACACAAATCCCGTCGGACATTTTCAAAAATGTGGTTCCATTGTTTTTGATTCAATTTTGTTGTTAGATAGTGTAAAAGACATGTAAGAGAATGTGTGGGTCTCATATTCGTTAAAAACCTTGATTTTTCGAAAACTGCAAAAATTCAAAATTTTTTCGGAGTCTTCGTAAAATATTAAAGATTGAGATTTTTCCCTTAATGAAATCTGTTCCTTAAAGATAGATTTTTGAAATAAGGTCATGTAAATGTTTCGAAAATTTGAGTACTTTACGCATAGTTTTGCGTGAAAATACGGCAGAGAAAGTATGTGCAGTTTTAATACCACTAGTTTTGCAGGCTGCCTAGTGTTCGAATTTGTGGCACTGATGCTATGTATTCTTTTCTAGAAGGAAATTAATTTCCAGGACGCTGTTTTTCTTACGTTCGTTATAGCCGAGGTTCAGGTTCACTAAAACCGAATCATCTTACAAGTGTTTCAAATGATACCTTATAAAGTTAATCAAAAACTTAAGAGTTTCCGTGAAATTGAGTTCGAAATTGGGCATTTTCAGAAACTCTCAAACATAATTTTTTGAGCATATGGGATTTAAAATTCAGAATTTTCGGCTAAGAAAAACTTTGCTCCGAAAATCTCCACGGTAAAAATCAGTTCAATTCTCTCCAATATTCGGAAACCCTGATTTGACCAAGGTATGTGGAGCCCAAGAAATCAAAAAAATGATGCTACAGAACGGCACAGACTTCCTCATACTAGTTAGTTTTCGGATTTCTTGGGTCTGGTTTGGCTTTTCATTCTTGCCCCATCCTCTTGCCAGATGCCATCTATCGCCAGCCAAAGTACATTTTTTTCAATTGGCTCGATTTTTTAGTGTTCTAATGGTAGAAGTAGGTAACGGTAGAATAAGAGTAGTAGGTAAAGAAATGGTAACGGTAGAATTTTTCGGTAGTTCCAATGGTTCTAATGAGAGTACCGAAACATTACTTTAAAAATATTATAGAAGAGTAAAATAAGATCCTATATGGAAATTATAGTTGAAAAATGTGCAGCCATTTTTAAGAAAATGTCGTTTAAGCATTACAGTAAATTAGAAATTTGAAGCTCTTTTTCACAGAAAACTTCTTAATTTTCGAGAAATTTTAAGATACCATTTGAAGCACATGTACTCATAATGTTAAATTAAATGCAATGAATTATACAATTAAATACAATAATTTACTCAAATTACCGTTCATGTAAATATTAACGTCGTGAGAGTGATGTCAAAAAATTACATTTCTGAAACTTTTGAAAACACAAACGAATAGACAAGAATGGAGTTTACGCCATCTATTACAGAACATTTTGCACTACCACTACCAAAATTTTAAAGAAAGAATTTGGAGCTGTTTTTGAGACATTCTTGTTTTTGTTTTTATCAATATTGCATATATTGTATTCAATATTGCGCGAAAACTTACATTTTCAAAACAATATGCATGACCTTAATGAAAGAATTAATCATGAAAAACAAATTTCATTTGAAGGAAACATCTCTATCTTCAATTTTGTAGTTATAAAAAGACGCCGAAAAATTCAAACTTTGGCCAAAAAAGCGTTGGACATTAAAGATAGCGCTTCATTAGCAAAAGGAGAATCCCTGTGCTTTGACTATCACGTGCGCTTTATTTTTGTGGCCCGGGCTGGAGTTTTCACGTCTTTCTTCTTCTGGGCTACGTCTTTTGCCCCTTCGCCCCTTGGGAGTGCTGGCCCATTTGGGCGTCGCACGGTGGTCGGAACGGGACCGAAACGCGCGCATAGGATGTTAAGTTAAATAACTATTTATTTTGTGAATTTAAAACGGTAATTTAAGTATAAATCTATTGAAATAATAACATTCCACACAATTAAAATTGTTTATTTATTTATTTATTTATGTCGAAAAAAGTACTTAACTTTATCAGATATTATTGAAGATGAATAAAAGCTTCATTTATTTGTCCAGAAGTAAAGAAAAGATTATTATAAGCAAATGCTTAAACTTAAAAAAATACTATGTCTACCTAGTTTGAACACATATTCCGTTGAGTCATGGAATAAATATTCCATGACTCAACGGAATATGTGTTCAAACTAGGTAGACATAGTATTTTTTTAAGTTTTTAACAACAGTTTTTAAAAGTAGAAAAACCTTAAAAATGTTTTATTAAGTAGTAAAAGGAATAAATAGTATATACTAATATAGTAGTGTCTGACATTGTAACAATTGTACTACTCGTTTGCCATTTATAATGTCAAATAATAATTAATCATTTTATATTATTTCACTATTATGTTACTTCACCTGTCAAGAAGTGGCGGGGCACATGGATGCTTTGGACCAAAAGCCAGAAAGTGATGTGTTTCATGATATGGAAATGGCAGAAACCTAGTCGCCTGAGTTGGCTTCCTGTGAAGGTGGCTCCACACACACGGCATTCGCCGAGCACCGAGCTAGCGCTCGAGCAGCTGACGTGTTCGGCGAATGTTCGCTCCCTTTGATGTGTCCAAAAAGATCGACACGCGGTGGGTATGGCGAACCCCGAATGTTCGTCATTCGGCAAATAGCAAGCAACTCATCCACACTACTCGGTTGATTGGTTGATTTTTTCGTGTTTCCGGACGTCAACAGCTTATGTCATTAGTCCCGTTAGTGTAGTGCATGTTTTTTTCTCGGGAGGTGGCGGTGATTTTCCCCCGCTGGATGGCGAGATCCGGCGCCGACCTACCGCCGGCTAGTGGGGTTTCCCCCACCAGAGGGGCACCGCCCCAGCCGGGACAAGCTCTAAGCTCCCGATCGGTCTCCCGGAATGCGGTAGTGTAGTGCGTGTTACTGTAAGTGTGTGTGTAAGGGGAGAGGATAGGACAAGGAAGAGGAAGGACAGATCGCGCGCGGTCCGTGGCTCGTTTGGTAGAGTACTGCTCCGGCATTCGCCTGGTGTTGATTGGAGAAACCACGGAAAACTACCGATCAGAGCAGCCGGCCGCTAGAATTCTCCTCCAGACAGCGACTGAATTCGGAACTCCTAGCTGGAAAGCTAGTGTCGAAAATCCTGCCGCCGTCAGGACTCGAACCTAGGACCTCCCGGTCAGAGCCGCTGCAGTGACATCAGTTGAGCAGTGACATCAGTGACATCACTGAGCTACCGCTCCCGCTCCATTTTCAAAAAGGTAGGCCGAGGCGACTGTTATTAACGAAAAAATATTACCAAATGTCCCCTTAAAAACATTTATTAATTTCATTGAAGTGTTTTTCGTAATTTGTGTGTAATTGCCCATCAAAAGTCACGTACTTTTGGTAAGTCGCTTTCTTTCAAACCTCATGTAAACTTTTAACAGTCGCCATTTTAAAAGAGGCAGGTCGAGGCGGCAGTTGTGAGCGAAAAAACATTAACAAAAGTCTACATAATAATAATGATAATTATTAATTTCATGGAAGTAGTTTTAGTTGTTTTTGTGTAATTACACGTCAAAGATCATTTCATTAATGAAAATCACGCTTTTTTGCATCCTTGTGATGTAAACTATAAATGGACACCATTTTGAAAGAGGTTGACCAAGGCGGTTGTTGTCAACGTAAAAATATCTGCAATTATTCGCTTAATAACATACATTAATTTAACCTAGATGTGTTTAGATGCTTTAATGTTATTGCCCGTTAAAATTCACTTATTGCAAGTTTCAGTTCTGCAGATTTTAATTTCCTATGTTTAAATTTATTGAAAAACAAAGAAATTTGGCAAATTGAAAGAAGGAATAATTTTGAAAATATATTGAAAATGTTATGCAATTAATGAAAATCTTAGAGTTGAGAAGATAATAAATTTTCAAGAAGTAAGCGATTTCGGTATTATGTCCGGAGGTAATGATGTTCTGTCCAAACACTTAATGCAAACTTGAAACGGTCATAATTTTGAAAGGAGTGGACCGGGGCAGGTGATCTCGCTTGAAAAGTGTTCAATAATTGACACTGAAACTGCTTTAATATATTTAGAAAGGTACATGAATGCATATCATTTCTGGAAGTTGAAAAGTTGATTGAAAAAAGTTATAAACAATCAAATATAGGTATATTTTCACTGCTTGAGTAGCTGAATTTTTCTTCGGCTGAAACATTGAGGGCGTCGTATGACTGTAAGCATTGATAAAAATTATTATTTTCCTGGTTTCTAGTTATTTAAAGTATGTAGAATTGATATTTATCAAGAGATAACCGTTTTTCAAAAAATTAAATTTGGTGCCTATGCGCGCATTTTGGCCTCCTCCAGACCACCATGCGGCGTCAGTCAGATTGGTTCTCACGAAGTGTTTCTATTTCTCTTCTTTTGCACATTTCACTATTTGCTTTAAATGATGTCGATGGGTAACCTATGTTAGAAGTATCTTCAGGATTTTGTGTTGTAGGAATCCAGATGGCAAAATAAATCCTTCAATCAAACCAGCTGAATTTTCTTTTAAAAAATTGTCGTTTTCTATTGCATTTATCTCATTAGCAAACACTTTATTACAATAATTGTGTACAGCATGCCGTTGTCTAGTAAATCGCTCATTTGATATTTTCTCAGTATCAATTAATTGGTAAAGACAACTAATTACATGCAGTCTTTTGGCGATGCGACGACCGGAAGTTTTTAAGAGCATTTCACATAATACACCAATTTTCAGCATTTTGCAAAAACTTGCCAAAAAAGAAGAAAAGTTTGTTTTGTAATATAAATCATCGTTGAAGCGTTAAAAATGTTATTTACTCTCTTAGCGTACGCCAGGAAGTGACTAATGCGAGGAACAGTGGCGGTTGCTCCTCAGAAACCAACCTCGGGAAAAAATGCAGAAAATAGTACAACAAACTTGCAATAAATCGACTCGTTTAATTTGCGCATACTACCAGTGCATTTTTTGAGGACGAATGTAGTTTTCAGTGTCTGATTAAGCGAAAGGTAAATGGTTTTGGAATGGGTCATATCGTGGTCTATCGCGAAACCGTCCGTAGCTGGTGCATGCCAGGCAATGGAAGGTGGAGTAACAGAGGGGGTACTGGGAGTTGGATGGGAGCAGCGTGCTGCTATTAGGGTTTTATTTAGCAGAGTCCGCGGCCATTAAATGAGCTAAGAATACTGACCCTTTCTTCTGGTTTGATAAATTACTGGTTTATTTGCTGGAAATATTTATTTTACTCTCTTATTTTCGCGTGAGGACAATTGTTGTGGTAATTGTAAAAGTTGTCTTAGACAAAGATTAAAATCTGGACACGTGCAAATCGGTGGCAACCAACATGCCATAGTTTTCATCGTTCAAGAAATATTTTGAAGAGATATAATGTAGTGATAGTTCGGACACGCCGCCCCACTTTAATTCGCAACCCACCGGTTGCCACTGGCCAGGAAGACGCAATATTCAGTATCGAGTGCAAGTTACGCAGAAAGAAATTCAAACACTTGTATCTCATTGCAATATTATAACAGGATCATTTTCTTCACACTTTCCACAACTTTCAACAATTTTTCGAAATTTTTCGGAAGGAAGCGAAAATAGTAAGAATTAAAAGCCCAGAAGAAAATAACGATGTATTTTCTGTACGGTCCAAGTATGTACAATTATATTTATAACTTAAAAACGTATTCACAAAAATTGAAATAGTCTTTACTAGATAATAAGAATACCAGACTCAACAAACTGAGATATTGAGGAGAAGGATCTCTTGTAAAGTCGCTGTGTACTGGATGCAACAATATGAGTTTTCTGTATCACACGGCACGGCGGAGGCAAACTGAACCCTACTTTCCAACTTAGTTCCGAAGACTTACGACGATGCTTTGAATTTCTGATAACGTTCATGGGTCAATCCATTTTACATGGTCCAGAATTTAATTAATTGGTCGCTCGACCATTTCGAAAAAAATTCATATTTTGTTCATACATTTCCTTATGTTTTGGCTGTTCAAAAGCATCTTTGATTTATTTTTATTGTATCTGGTTTACATATAGCGGCCATTTTTGTTTTACGGCATTTTTTGTTACCGTACCACGTGCCATGTTTGCCTCTCCACTGGCACATGCTGATTCTCTTGCATTCTTAACTCAGTTGCGTTTGCACCTAAAGAGTACTGTGCAATCGTCCGTAACTCTGAAGAAACATTCAGAAATAATGAGCAGAGTCATAATCTAAATGCAAAAAAATAAAAAAAACAAATTTATTTATTTGTTATCTTTTATAAACTATTTTCATATTATCAGGTTCAGTTTTTGACATCAAAATGACCATATTTTTAATTACCAACGTAATGTCAAGATGTAAGTTTGTTTTAAAGTAAAGTAATATTCAAAATAGATTACGCAACTTTTATGTTTATTAATAATAAAGTATAATTAATTATTTTAAATCAAAATGTATTTTAGCTTAAAATAACTTCAAAATAAGATGATTACTACTTGTCACAACGTATCGTCAATGTAGAAATGAAGCCTTTTTTTGCGGAAAGTTAACAATTTTTAATAAAATACTTTGAGTTAAATCTAAAAGTTAGAATTTTTAATGAAGTTTGGTATCATAGCGATTTACTATGTGTGCCATTTTCAGATTTTTATCTGGTACTCCAAGAGATATTACAGTTGAAATTTTGAAAAAAAATCGAAAATTCCAATTTTTAAGAGGGTGTAATTTTCAAGGAGTACGTTACTTACCAATGATATTTTATAAAAAGTAACTATACTGTTTTGTGTAAAATCATAGAAAAAATTAAGGCTGAGATTCTATTCCTTCTTTGGGAAATTACTTTCTGAAAATCGAACTTGGTTAATTTCCGTTCCATAGATTTAGTTGCAAATATTTCTCAAATAAAAACAGAAGGTAACGTGAAAAATGGCGCACGGCGTAAAACAAAACTGGCCGCTGTATGTCAACCAGATACAATAAAAATAAATCAATGATGCTTTTGAACAGCCAAAACATGAGGAAATTTATGTACAAAATATGAATTTTTTTCGAGATGGTTGAGCGACCAGTGCTGGACCATTTAAAATGGATGTGGGGTGGATATGTAATGGTAGATGTCAGGGGTGGATATTGTCTCACGATCGGCCAAACCTGAGCGTCACGGATGTAATTTGTTTTGGAGTTTTAGCCAGCCTTGAGGCATTTCTGACCTACCGTGCATCCTGGAGAAGCGGTAGCTACCGCAACAGGCCCTGTAGACCCTTTGTAGTCTTTTACAGTATCGGCAGGGTACTCACTTTAACTTCTGCTATCACTGTCACTTTCCAATGATATTATCAATTGTTCAACATTTTCTTCTTGCGTCCACAGCTTTTTTAATTCCTGCCAAGAGCTCTTTACCACATCAGTTTTATTTCCTGCCAAGTGCATCCTCACCACATCCAACTGGTCTAGCACTCATCGGCAGATGCACATTTCATTCGCACTGATTCTGTTGATAATAGGAATCTGCGCGCTTCTCGAGCGACTTTGTGTGAGTCAAATGAGCGGCAACGCTGAACTCTGGCTGTGAGAAAGCAAGCAAATCCTCTCAGGCTGATTGCTTCAGAGCAGGTAACATGACATACCACAGCACGTGGCGAGAGCACTGTCAGAGACGCTTATACGCTGCCGATACTGAAGGGCCCCTGCCCACGGTGCCACTCAGCAGCGCTTCCGAATGGCGCGTCTGCTGGCAAAGCATTGGATTAAATGGGGGTATTCACACGAGCGGTGGAGTCGCACAGCTGTAGTGCTATTAGGTGGCGAACTTCCGTCACTCTACTGCGATTTATTCAGAGCTGCCTTTCATAGGTCATCAGCTGTTGCGTTGCCATTCAACCGGGAGCTTTCACGTCACTATGGTGGTGTTTCACCTTCCAATTGGATAACGCCGTAATTGCTGATTTACGTCAGAGGCAGCTCTGAATAAATCCAAGTATAGCAAGCAACGCAAACTCGCGTGCATGTCCCCGTCAGTAGAACAGTTCAGGGGGGGGGGGGGTCTCTTGCGCATTGTATCCAACTTCAGCCAATGAGCTTCAGACACACTTTGCGTCACAATATTGGCAAATTTTAAATGAAGTCAGATACCGACATTATCACGCTACAAGACATTGCAACAGATTTATGAAACATTTCTTTTAAACATTGCATCTTGCACATCTTCATCGTGTTATTTTTTTTTATTATTTACCGTTGAAAACTCTCACCTTGTACTAAACTTTCAAAATATTTCTTAACACTACTCGCTCTTCAGGCAACATGGCGGCTAGTGCCTGGCCTGGCTTTTCAAACGAAGTGGCCGTGCTGTGGTCACGTGGTTTGTGACGAAAACTGGTGTTGCGCAGAACGAGCAAAAATCGTTGCGCCGGAGGAACTCGCATACTACTCGCGCACCTTTTCTTGAACGATGACCTTGCTTCCCCCTCCCTGGAGCTATAAACAGCTGAAGGCAAAAGATCGCAGCGAGCACTGATGACAACATTCCCAGCATTAAAACGTCGTTGGCGCGAAACAGAAGCTAGTCAAAGCTAGTTGCTTTCATAGTCGAGAACTTCTGTTCAGCTTTATTACCATTATCTAAAGAAATGTCTGAGGCAGGTCCAGGACCTTCAAGGAAGGCACCTAAAACTCCTATCTACTGTCCTTGCTGTTGCCTACCCAGAGCGATGACCTGGCCGCACACATAGCGGGTTTGACTTTCATCTACCAAAGGTTGCCATTACTGAAAATACTCTAGTGGCTGTCTTTATAACTAATACCCCCACTCCTCCCCGCATTTCGTCAATCTATCGTTCAAGAAAAGTTGCGCGAGTGGTATGTATTACCACCATGGAACAGTTCAAACTGGTAGGCTTCTTCACACTATCCCCTTTGGACTCACCAATGAACCGGTCTTTACCTGCTAGCTGCCTTTCGGCTGGCGGAATCCACGTAAATTGCTTCCTCTCTCGCGGTCGACAGGGGGCTGCGAGTGAACGGCTCTGCCCTACTCGGTGGCGCCATAGTCCATTCTAATACAAATGGAAACTAGAACGAGAATGTCTGTGCCATTCTGAAGCACTTTACTAGCTACTTTCTCGCAACTACTTTCGTAGTATAGAGAAATTTGTGTAAGGCTGAGCAAGAAACAGCTATTTTTCAACAGTAATGTGGTTCCTGATACCGAAAAAGAAGTTAATTCTAGTTTTTTATAAGTAGTAAACTAGCGTACCCATGCGAGAACTCTCACATGTTAAAATCCATCCTCTTCTCTATCCTTCCATTTCCATATTAAGAGAGAAAGTTGTTAACGAAAGGTATTTATTTATTTAAAAAATGTATAAAGGTAACTTTCAATGCCTACTTATAGAATATCAAATAAAAATACTTATAGAATATCAAACAAACAATAAAATTGATGTTTGAAACAAATTTTGCTTCAAGGTTATTCAGCAATTGACAGATTTTCTTCTAGAACAATTCACAACAATTCGTTAAAAACATTAAAAGTAATTAGACAACCTTGCTTGACAGTTAGCTATTCGCTTTCCTTGACAGTTACAAAAATATTTGAAAAGATTTTTACTCGTAAGAAAGATACTCTTAAGAAAGATAAGTTGTCTATGCGAAGATACAGGATCTGGCAAGTACAACCCCACTCTTTGGAGAATTATCACCGAACTAAGAGGTACACCCGTGGAATTTAATCGCCTGGGATATCAAGTAATTTGTTTAATTTCACATACAGTTCCAGCTTCTGCACGTCTCTGTACACGTGAGCAAGAATCGAGATGCGCCGGACCAGCAAAATGTAATAGAATGTTCAAGAAGCTCTCGATCTATACATTACGGTGCAAGGAACATACAGTGTCCGGGGAGGAAACGTCGATAATAAGCTCCTAAAGCAATTTTAAACATATTTTGTCTAATAAACTACTAGGATGTTGTCAATGGCTGAGCTGTAATAAGCACTCAAAAGTTGGTGTGAGAAAATTCTTTCTAGGCAAAAGTTTTCGTCGCAGAAGCATAGAAACACTCCAGAAATATGTAAATTGCTTATAATTTACAAAAGATGTGATTATATTTGTTCAGAAAGAAAAATTAACTGAGAAATAAAACAGCAGTCGAATTGTGGAAATTCAGTGTTTTTACTTGTATACATACGTATAAACGGGAGTATTTGTAGTATAGAGAAAGTTATGTAATGCTGCGGAAAATCGATTTCGAGATTTCAACGGAAATACACGTTTCGGGGTGCCCTGATACCGAAAAAGTGTTGTTTTTTAAAAACATCCGTCCGTCTCTGTTTAGGCGCTAGTAGTGTTCTACTAGCGCCTAAACCACACGTACGATCTTTTTCAAATTGAAGAAATCCCTGTCTTTAGTTGAAGCTTTGAGATTTTTAAAACATTCTTTAAAATTTGGGGGTACTGAACATGAAACCCTAGGAACATTTTCAAAATTCTCTCAAAAACTGCTCCAATTTTTTTCTTTAAATTTCTTGTAAGAATAGAGTAAAATACACTTATAAACATGACATATGTCCAATTTTCACGGTTAACTCTGAATTTTCGAAAATGGCCAAAATTGGAATTTTTTTCGGAGTCTTCCTACAACTACAAAATTGAAGACAGAGAGTTTTCCTTAAAATGAAATTTGTTGTCCATAAGTAGTTCTTCCATAACGGTGATGTCAATTTTTTTTTAAAATTTAGTAGTTTTCCTGCAATAGTACGTGCAAATTTGCAATTTCAAAAAAAAATTACAAAAATATTTTCTCAAAAACGGCTCCAAGTTTTTTCTTTAGATTTTGTGTACGGTTAGTGCCAAACAAACCCTATACGATAACATAAACTTCATATTGCTCTATTCTTTTGTTTTTTCAAACATTACAAAAATGTAATTTTTTTACTTGCCTCTCACATAAGTAATACTTACTTTAGAGACGATTTCTTTACAGTATTATATTTATGAGTACATGTGCTTTAAATAATGTCAAATAAAATTTCTCAAAATCACCACAGTTTTCTATAAAAATTAACTCAAAATCCCACATTTTCAGAAACGCTCAAACGCCATTTTCTGAAAAATTGCTCCAATTTTTTTCTCAAACTTTTACAAGGGATAGTGGTAATGTAATTGTTTCATAAGACATAAAGTTCATTTTGGTGTACTCTTTTGTTTTAAAAAAAAATACACAAATGTAATTTTTTTAATATCTCTCACGCCGTTAATACGCACGTTTCAATGGATTTGTAAACATTTTTGCATTTGTGAGTGGTAGTGCTTCAAAGGAAGTTTTTCGAAAACTCAATAGATTCTTCTGAAAAAGAGCTTCAAATTTCACATTAACAGTAACACTTAACGCCATTTTCTTAAAAACGGCTCCAAATTTTGCAATAAAAATTGCTATTTAGGATGAGGTTTTGCTCGTCTTTAATATACTTAAATTAATATTTGGGTTCTACTACTTGGAAACCGAAAAGTTGAGAACATTTCAAAAAAATGTAATTTGGGCAGCGATCGATGGCAGCAGGCACGAAGGGACAAGGCTGTACAGTACCAGTCCACAAAAAGGAAATTAGAAAACTTTACTACGAGAAAGTCTGTGCCATTCTGTAGCACCTCTAGTTTACTTTCTCATTTACGTACGAATATACGAAGTAATATATATGTAGGATAGAGAAAGTTATGTAACGCTGCGTGAAAAAACGACGAATTTTCGACAGAAAAAAATCCATTGCCGGGCCCTGAAAACAAGGAAGTGGATAAATTCAGTTACTAAATTAAGAGCAAAAAATCCTCTAACACGTGGTGTAACCAGAATCCCTGTCATATGGATCCTTGATGTCGAAAAATCATTTGAAAGCAAAGCATACGATCTTTTTCCAAATTGAAGAATCCCTTGATCGAGCTTTAGTTGAAGCTTTGAGATTTTGAAAACATTCTTTAAAATTTGGGGGTACTTTTTCATGAAGCCCCCTTGACGTTTTCAAACTTTTCTCAAAAACGACTCCAAATTTTTTCTTTAAATTTATCGTAACAATGGTGTAAAATACCCTTATAAAGGTGGCATAGGTCCGATTTTCGCAATTAACTCTGAATTTTCGAAAATTGCAAATGTTTGAATTTTTTCGGCGTCTTCCAACAACTATAAAATTGAAGACAGAGGTTTTTCCTTCAAATGAAATTTGTTGTTCATAAATAGTTCTTTCATTAAGATCATGAATATTTTTTTTTTAATTTTAGTAGTTTTCGTGCAACAGTACGTACAATATTTGCAATTTTAAAAAATTACAAAAACAAGATTTTCTCAAAAACTTTCTCCAAACTTTTTCTTTAATTTTCTTGGTAGAATTAGTGCCAAGCAAACCCTGTACGATGACATAAACGTTATATTGCTCTATAATTTTGTTTTTTCAAAAAATACTAAAATGTAACTTTTTTGACTTCTCTCACGTAGGTAATATTTATATTAGAATTTCTTCACGTTATTGTATTTATGAGTACATGCGCTTTAAATAATGTAAAATAAAGTTTCTCGAAAACTCGATGTTTTTTTGTTAAAATGAGCTGAAATTTCCGCATTTTCAGAAACGCTCAAACGCCGTTTGCTCAAAATTTTTTCTTCAAATTTTTGCAATGCATAGTGCTAATTGCACGGTTTAATATTCCGTAAAGGTTATTTTCGTGTATTTTTTTTTTGTTTTTTTGTTTTTTTGTTTTTTCAAAGCTTACACATGTGTAATTTCTTTTAAATATACCTCCTGCCGTTAATATGTACATTTCCACCAATTTGTATACATTATTGAATTTGCGATTGGAAGTTCTTCAAATTACTTTAATTGAATTTTTCGAAAACTCAATAAATTCCTGTGAGAAGGAGCTTCAAATTTCGTCTTTACAGGAACGTTCAACGTCATTTTCTTAAAAAAAGGCTCCAAATTTTTCAATGAAAATTTCTAATTTGGACGAGGTTTTAGCCTTCTTTAATTTTCTTAAAATAATATTTCGGTTATATTATTTGGAAACCGAAATGTTCAGAAAAATTTCAAGAGATTGACTTAGGGCGGCAATAGATGACAGCACGCAAGGAGGAGGGGCAAGACTGTACAGTACAAAAAGAAGAAGAAGAAGAAGAAGAAGAAGAAGAAGAAGAAGAAGAAGGAGAGGAGAGAAGAGAAGAAGACTTTACTACGATAAAGTCTGTACTAGTTTAGTCTGTACGACTTTACTAGTTGAAGTCTGTACTAGCACGTCTAGTTTATTACTGGGTTAATTTTTCTTTCTGAACAAATATATTCATTTCTTTTGTAAATTATAAGCAATTTACATGTTTCTGGAATTTTTCTATGCTTCTGCACTGCATGCTTAAAATTGCCCTAAGAGCTTATTTTCGAATTTTTCAACGTTTCCTCCCCGGACATCCTGTATATTTCAGGCCACTGGCCTCCCACATTTTAAGGCCCTAGAATGCTGTGTTTCAGAATTATTTCACTAAATAGATTTTAACAATGCTGCCCGAGTGTTGGGGATTGCATTTGACGTGAATATTTAAATTATATCAACAAATCCATCATATTATAAAGTCTAATTGCAATTCATGTCTCCGTGAAGTTCTCCTTCTTTAGAGATCTCATTTATAAAAATTGGTTACATATGAGAACCGCGAAACTCATCTGTACTACTGAAATAGTGTAGCAGTGAATTTATATAATATAAACAATAAAACATAAGGTGAAGTAGCAGCATCTGGACTACCACATGTTGTGCCAACTATATTTCTACTTTTGTCTAAGAAATGTTTGACATAAATTCCATTTCACATTAATGAAACTATGCAAATCTGATTCCAGCAATGTTTTGAATTTCTCCTTGGTACACTTAAAAATATGCGTCAAAAAGATGGAAGAAACAATATTGGCAAAGAACGGACGATTGTGTACAATTAAAAGAGAAGACTGTGTCTTGTTGGATTTGATTTGTATTTTACCTGTGCCAGAATTTTCGTTATCAGCAGTGATTCGAAAATATTGCTCTTACTGTTCGTAGTTGTGAAGAGACAACATATCCCGATTTCCTCCAAAATTTGTGTGCATAAGGGGTAATAGAAAACAAAATACTGCAGTAAGCAGACAAATTAGCACTGTTGTTCAGTGATTAATAAATCGATCTGTTTAATAATAAATTTAAATTGCTTGCACATATCATCTACCTGCTCAAAATAGTAATTACGGCACTTAATGTATTACGAGAATAGTCCTCCAAGTTTTCTTGCAAATGCTTCAACTTGTCCAAGATAGGCATATAAATTAACTTATTGGAAATTACTTATCCCTCTAGGGAAAGTATTATTTCCCAGCATTTACAATGCAATATCATGACTGAGCACGCTGACTTGAAAATTTGACCGAATCACTGCTGATAACGAAAATACTGGCACAGGTAAAACACAAATCAAATTTAACAAGACACAGTCTTCTCTCTAATTGTACACAATCGTCCATTCTTTGCCAATATTGTTTCTTTCATCGTTTTGACGCAGAATATCAATGATGCAAATAAATCTCATCCGTCTGCGCAAAACACGTCGTAATATACACAGAAAGCGTAAATATTAGATGGAGAAATCTAAGTCTTCTAATTGTAACGTCACAAAGATGGCCACCAGCACCAAGGGCTAAAATATAGGTGGCATTGGTAGTATCGATAAGCCCCAAACCGGCTAAAATATAATAGTATGTCCAGGCCTTCGGCCTCAATATTTTATTTTTTAAGGTTCTATAACGCTTCATTTAGGAGTTATTTAACTATATATATTTTAACAATGTACAGTGCTATTGAGCGTTGCGGATAGCATTTGATACGAATATTTAGATTTTTTTTCAAGAAATCCTTTACATTTTTGAAGTCAAAATGCAATTTGTCACGTCCCCATGAATTTCTCTTTCTTTAGAAACCGCATTTATAAAAATCGGTTGTCCGTGAAAGCCGCAAAAGGTATGTATACTACTGAAATAATATGGGGGGGAAACGATTAGCATACTCGTGCGTGAACTCTCACATGTTAAACCCCACCCTCTTCCCTATTTTGTCATTTCCATTTTAAGCCTGTAATATTTCTGTTTTTTTTTTTTTTTTTGTCATTTCAAAACCCTCTTACCCTCCGGCACTTGTTCTAAATGTCTTCTTGTAATTGATATATAAACAATACACCCTTGTCAATACAAACTATTCTTATGTAATGTTATTACCAAGCTGAAGGTACATCAGTGTCATTCAGTCGCGTTGAATATCAAGTAATAAGTTTCATTTCACATACAGCTGCAATTCTGAACAGACGGTGTATAATCGCGAAGCGTCGAATCAGTGAAAAATGTAATAGAATGTTCAAGATCACATCCTTTAGATTATGGTGTGAGTAACTTTTATTTGAGGCCTTTGGCATCAAAATTTTAGTTTGTTAGGCCCTAAAATGCTTCGTTTAGGAGTTATTTGAAGTTATAGATTAAAAAATATGAGTGTTGCGGGTTGCATTTGACATGAATATTTAATGCGTTGTTTTTCTTAAACAAATCTTTCATATTTTTTACAGTTGAAATGCAATTTGTCACATTTTTCATAACTTCTCTTTCTTTAGAGTCCTAATTTATAAAAATTGGTTGCGTGTGAGAGCCGCAAAAGGTATGTAAGTTTACTACCTTTAAGTTATTAAAGTTACTACTGAAGTAATATAGGAGACGATAACTTCCCGTAACACATTTGGCCAGAAACCTTGTTTTGAGGGTCCTTGATATCGAAATATTGGTTGATGGCAAAATATCTGTTCATGTACAACACTAGTGACTAAACCCGTAAGTGGTATGTGCAAAGAAATTGATATTTGAAACAGACATTTTGAGAGTACTTTAAATGAAGCCTCAACAACATTTTCCAAATTTTCCCAGAAACGTATTATTTCCCCCCACCTTTTTTCTTGGATGGTGCAAAATACACTTACAAAAATAGTGCAGGTCCAATTTTTGTGTAACTCTGAATTTTCAAAAATTGCTTAAGTTACAAATAATACGAGAAAATGTGAGCTGTCATAGCTTCATTAGTTATACTATTTGATGTCACAACTGTTATTTCAAATAGGTTTTATCATGTTAACAGTAAATCTTGCTCTATTGTAATGCTGAAGGCATTATGCTCTTGAGTAAATAACAAATTATTAACTGACAAAACACTAGACGTGTTTAACTTTAAAGTATGTCTTAAGTGTATTGACAAAAAAACCTTTATTGACACTTCCTAACGAAATCAAAACACAGAGGAAGGATCTAAATATATGTGTTGGTAAGATGAGGTGTTAAGAAAAATAAAAAGCAAGTATTAAAAACAGTTATTTTATTGGAGTTTCCTTCCATAAATAGGTTGATAATAACTGTCAAAAATACGATACAATATATTTCATGTTAACACTAAAATAATATCAGATAAATAAAAAGAACAATGAAACACAATGAGTGTATAACTAACAATGAAAGGACTTGGACTTACTAACATTGATATGGCTAAAATATTTTTTCTGGATAGTTTCCAACTTCTCAAGATAGAATGAAAGCACTTCTTCCTGTGAACTCACTGTTTCAGAAAACATTAATTTTTAAAATACCAGTCCTAAACAGTTACTATAAGTTCTCATCCATCATTCATCAACAAAAAGTGTGTGAATTCAGAGCTGAAAATTAGATGGAATTCAATGTTTTTGTGATTGCAGATTATGAATTTAAGGTTAAAATAAACTGAAAAATTGAAGACATTTTAAAAATACATATTTTTTGGAAAAACTGTGTTTTCAAGTAAAATCTTTCAAGTTGTGACCAAGTGTTCACACTACATAGTAATAAATATTTCAGCAAATTAGTGTTGGTAAGTACAAGAATGTTCATTTATAATACTTAAAGTTAAAATGTGTTGTAAAACTTAAAGTTTTACAAAAGAATTTGCCACAAACAGGTCAAGTAAATGCAAAATTGGCAGCCACATGCCACTGTAATAGACAACATCAAATTCAGTTCCTCTGTAAAGTACATTTTATTTGCACAGAAATCTGAGTTTTCATGAACTGAACTATTTCTCATATGTTTTCAAGCTCTGGAGGAATAGGAATCTTCCGAAGTGCTGCAAACTTTTTTAATGCTTCATACTTGACATGAAGGGCTTCTACCTCCTCACGCATCCGTGTATTTTCATCTTGCATAGCTTCCATATCACGAACTTCTTGAGTTTTCTCACTCTCCAATTCATCCTTTTGTTCAATTCGCTTGATTCGACAACTGAAACAAAAAAGGCTTGTAAATTTGCTCACAAATTCGACAGCATCCAAGTTCACTTTCACAATATGTAGTACCAAAGTCAATATTATTATTGGTGGGAGGATACATAATTTTAAATGTATTCAACCGCTGAACCTCAGTTCTTGCAAAGTTGTGATCAACTTTCTAGTTGGAATAGAATTATTCTCACAGCAAATTTTCTACAAATTATACATTCAAAATAACATTTTACATTGTTGCTTCTTCTGATTCCTCCTTCTCTTCCACTTATTTTTAAACTAGTGGAGGCACATACTTTCTGGTAAATCCATTTCAAATGGCCCTGCACTCGACGCTCAACCATGTCAGAAAAAATCATACTTTGTACAGCAATTATCTTATGATTTGTTTGATCAAAAGTAATTTTTAAAGAATTTTATCGTAAATGGTTCACAATTGTCGGCCATTTTCATTTTAAGGTTCATGCCGTTTTTCACATTTGTAGATATTTACAGATTTGTACATTACTCTCCACTGAATTGTTGTAGCTTTCTGCACTAAAATGCATTGAATCCAGTAAACTATGGCCTACTAATCAATGTTCCTTTTTTTCCCTAGGTAAATAAATGCAATAAAATTGAGCAAGAATGATTAAATTTCGATTGGCAGAGAGAAGTTAACTTTTCATAAAAGCAATAGTGACAACTTTAATTTTTTCTATGCTTATATACATAACAATGTTTTTACTTTATGTAAAATATCAATAATACTTTGCATAATATACTATATGTAGCATATCATTTGACAATTACACACTCCTAAAAATTGGAGTTTGGATATTTTCCAAACTTTCAACTGCAATGTCTCTGATGGGGATCACATAAAAATTTGAAATTTGCAAACGTAAAAGATCGCAACGATATTTGATCACAGAATTTTGAATACCCCCTCTGCATCACACACTTCAACCCTCCTAAAGTATTAAGTAATGGTTCCGACAACACCCCATCCCAATTTACAATAAGTAAAAACAAATTATAAAGTAGAAACAATGAACTGTATTAATTTTATTTGATATATATTAAAATTTATGATAATTCAAGTCAGAATTAGTTGGTAAAGTGGTCTGCATCTAATAATAAGATTGGGACAATTTTTGATGGAAGGAAGGACACTTAGACAAGAAAATTTATGAAAATATGCTGTGCAGAAGCCATAATCATGGATCACTGCATGGGCAGTGAGTTACACTGCGCCAATTTAATTGGATTCTTAAAAAAAAATACTTTCTCCAAAATTTAACCAACACAATTTTTTTTAAATTGAGACATTTTTTTCATTTAATTTGGTAATATTTTAATGTTTTAGTACAATACTGAATAAAAGAAATTATTTCAACAAATTTTGAAATTTTAAAAAAAATTAATATCTGTGTTATGTAACACCAACCCCTATGTAACGCAGCATAATGCTGCCTCAAATGCCTTCCCCCCCCCCTCTCTTAAGTATTAAGTTATTTATGGACAACCCCTATGATTAAAAATCAAGCATTTATTAAAAATTAAATCAATAATTCTGGGTTAATTTTAATGTGTTTTTTTTTTTTTCAAGGAATATCCCCATCTCCCCATTTAGTTGAAACGCCATTTAACATAAGAATTTTAGGTCCCCCTGAGGTAACATTATGGTTCTACTGTAATGTAATAGTAATGCATTTTTGGCTCCATGAAGCAAATATTATGTTTTTTAATACACTTTGTGGTTACAACAGGATGATTTAACCAGCTGACTATTATATTATTTATGATGGTTAGGTATCATAATATTTCAACTTGTAACCTACTAATTCTTTAGGCATCATTTGCTTGCATTGAGAAACTTGCTTCCACAAACGGTGCATAGAAGATATGAATTAACAATACGTGAAGATTTGTAATTTTTGAAAATTCAGAAGTTTTAATGCAAAAAGTCTTACAGAATTTTTGCAAAAAGTCTTAAAGAATGTCTTACAGCATTCAAGGAAAAAACCTTAAAGAAAAAATATATCTTCATGAACTACTTATGAAATTTGATGAAACTGCTTAATACAATACAAAATAGAAACAATAAGATTTTCCCTGCTACTTCTTACGTTAAGTATTTCAATTAATGAATTGAAAATTTAAATGGAACTGTAACCGAAAAAGAAATATTTCAAAAGCATGTGGGTCCATGCACAATATTAGCAATAAATTAACTCTGGATTGTCCCCCAAATCAGTATTTCCTTTCCAATCCGGCCATAGTTGACATCCTGCAAATTTGAATGTATCTTTCAATTTCTGGAGGTACTTCACTTGAAGCCTGTAGTTCATTTTCTCTCCTTTTCCTTTTTCTACTCTTTTTTCCCCCCCTTCAAAAATGACACTTTTTTTGTTATTGTCGTTGCTCAAATAGAACAAAGTGCAAATAATAATACTGTTTCTATTAATGACCAATTTTCATTAAAACCTCAAAATTTCAAAAAAAAATTCAAAAGTTCAACTTTTTTCAAAATGGCCTTTTAAAATCCTTTGTTATTGAATTTACCAACTTGGAATGGAATCCTATGTGGAATTTGTTCTTTAATATTGGCCCTTTTAAATCATTTCATGAACTTTTTATTTTTAGTAGTTTTTGTGTAATTTTGTGACAAATCATGACCATTTTCCAAGGTTTTCTCAAAAACAGATCAGCATTTTTTCTTTACACATTTTTATGGACAAAGCACAAAGCCCCAAATCACATGACAAAAATGCCATTTTGCTTGAAATTACTGAATTGTCAAAAATGACACACTGGCTCATTGTTAATATAAGTATTACAAATACATTTTATAATTTAATGCATTTGTAGGCACAAATGCTTCATATGGATCTCTGAAGTACTTTCTCAAAATCTCAAAAGTTTTGTCAAGAGTAAAAGATCACTTCTTCAAGATCTGTAAAGATATTTTCTCTACAATGAGAAAATTTTGAGAAATTTGTTCTTCAATGAGTTTGAGAAGGAACTTTTTTAAAGCTAAATAAACTTCAATATGTTGTTGCTATGGCATGGATTGCTGTTGATTGTCATTGAGAAAAATAGATTCAGCATTGCTACCACATTATTGGTAAAAAAAAGAGTCAATTCTAATTATCAAGTGTGTTTTAGAAGATACTAAATAAAAGACATAGTTTGTTTTTCTCAAGCAGTTTGATAAGAATTTGTATGCAGTAGAAGAGATCATGACAAGAACATGTTCAGTCAGATATCAAAATTGGTAACAGGTTCCAGCAATTTTTTCAGTCTGCAGAACTCGCTCACTTCAATACACCATTTTGGCAAGATCAGGTCCAAACCAGAGTTTAAAAAACCTCATTATCTACCTTAATCTGCTAGCAATATCAAATCTTTACAGTCATTGTTCTCTAACTTAATTCACAATTAAGTGAACATGTTTTTGCCATGACCTCTTCAAAAGCTGAAATATTACAAGCTTATTATTTTCATTATAATTAATATCATTTATACAACCAATACAAATAATATGAGAAAGTCATGTTATAGCACCGCTAGAATATTTTAATGCTGTATTGAAGAGCAAATGGACTTCTATTGTTTTAGAAAATAAATGGAAAATTAAAATTTTAAAATAACATTTCTGAGGTTCAGAAGACTTTTTTCATAGTTTTTCATTCTCCTTTCTTTCTGGGTGTTCCTTTTGGATGTTCTAACATCCATGTTCTTGCAGAGCTGAATAGTCTGATAATACACATGAAATACTTGTTACCAAATAGTCCTTTATTGCATGTTCTTTGCCCTATCTTATACAAGTGCCGTATGTATTAAATGGCAACTATGTGTCATTATTTACTTTGCATGATCAACATGCAAATGCAATGCAAAATAAAATCAAGATGAACTTCAAATTAAAATTTTAGAAGGAAAATTATTCAGTTCCCACAGCGATATGATGATCAGTAGCAAATAATGGCTGCTGGAGAAGAGGGTCAATGTCCAAATTATGCTCAGAATCAAGGAAAAATTATGCAAATTAAAAAGTTTTAACATTAGCCATCTGGGACCACTGTTCATGCATACACAGATCATGGGAAATTGATCACATGGCTGCAGGAAAATTAATTAATTTATTTCATAATGCAAATCCCATGAGAATTAATTGCCAGGTTCTCATGGGTTTTGCAAAAAGATGGGGAATAAAGACCATACAAGGTACTTAACTGGTAATCTAAAGTATTGCTCAGGCATCCATTCAGGTTTGAAATATTGCAAAAATGGAATTCTTTGGAAACAGCCTTTTATCTACTGTGTACCCCGAATATTTATCTTTTAAGCTAGCACCTGTGATACAGAAGATGGTTTATTGGCTTTCAAAATATTATCTTCGTAATCTTATCAGATGTCATATTTGATTCATAAGGAAACATTGCAAGTGACAGGTAAACATTACTGAGACTATCGGGTCAGACCCTGGTATCAAATATGGGAGTTGAATTCTAGCTCGTATGATGCCAAATAAGAAATTTTCAGCAATTCATTAATATTCAAGAATTTATGTACATTTACCTTAAATAATTATTTTGCTATAATGTACCAAAAGCAATAGAATCCTTATTATATGATATTATCACAAATGTAATCCCGTTGCTTTAGATACGTTCAGTGTCCATGACTCATTATTTTCCACAAGTGTCTAAGGTATATTTTTAATACAATTGCAAACATGGTTTCAAAGACTACATTTTCGTTACTGCCTAACTTTAAAAAGGAGAAAATTAGAGAAGGCAGGAAGTGTAAAAAAATTATTTGAACTCAATAACAATATATTTTACAACAAATCCCAAATGTATGGTTTAATTAATCGTGTGGTGAAATGGGTAAATTACTATCATAATATTGAACCCGATGAAAAGGTAGGATCGTCACTGGGGCTCACCTAGCGGCGTAGCCTCTATTCTTGAGCGTTCGCCGCCGCTGTTTCATGCGCACGATCTCTTCCCGCGTTAGACCTCGCAGTTTCAACTGACGATTTAAGTCGCGCACCGATATGGACACCAATTCATCATCGCTGATGTCTAGCACAGGTCCAGGCGAAAGTGGAGCCTATAAGGCAAAAACAGACAACTTATTAAGGTACTGCAATCCCGAAATACTTCAAGCAAGACGGCGAATGTACTTACGCTTACCTGGTTTTTCTTGCTATCTTTTTTTCCGTCCGACGGCATACTTTATTTCAACGAAGGACTGAAGCAGGGCAAAACTTGCCTTCACCAGCAATAATTTTTGCTTCGTCATTCTTCCGCGTCTGTTTTTGGAATGACACTGCAAGCGACAGTGGCGCTGCACTTGGTTGTCGCTGAAGTTACTGATGCGTTAGCAACGCTCTCTCTAGGAATTTTAAATTGCGCCATTTCAATAAATAATTTGGGTTAATTTTTAAGGGACCATTGGATTAAAATTTAAATGTAGTGAAAGAATAATAAATCATATTTTGCTCATAATATTTTATTCTTAAAACATAAAACAATATTTTTTTATAAATGATATTGATATCGATATATCAAATCGAAATCCGAAAATTCATTGATACACATTTTTTGTAACCTTAAAAACCTGCAAGGTCCCGAAATTATTTATAATTTCTTCTTAAAATTCTTAAGGGTTTGATAAACTATTCTCTCATGATTTGACGTCTGGGTTGTTTTCAACAGTGACATATCGTAGATTAACAACTATGGCCATATACTCAGCAAGTGGTAGTTGTATACTCTTTGCGTTTGCTACAGTGGTGCTATCTGTCGATTTGCGGCAACAGCAGCGACAAGGCAAGGCGAAAGCAAATGTGAAGGAAGAGTTTACTCGGAATTTCCTAGTTTAGCCGGATTCGCTTTGTGCACGTGAAGTAACATTATCAAAAGTGAAATTTTTGTCTTGAAGACACCTCAGCCTCCGTTTGAAATTCGTTTTATTTTTGTGAAACTTGTAAGTGTTGTAGACTGTTGGCTTTGTCTCTCGTCTTTCTTTGTAGTTACGGTTAAGTAGGCCTTACTGAATCACCACGTTTATGCCAAATGTTCAATTACCAAATAATTACCGTGAACTTCATACCGAAGCACTGTACCCAGTCATGTGATGCTCCTTCTGGTGAAAAAGTAGAATTATTTGCTTTTGTTTTAATTGAGATGGCAATTTGTAACACTGAAAAGATTTCATTTCGCAAATGACATTAAATTTTCCAATCTTTTTGTGGTGTTACAAATTGGTCCAAAAGAAGTACGCTTGTTTTTATGCCCTTCTTGTCTTGCGAGACTTTCTTAGAATTGATTATGATTTGTCATTTATTTTTGTGTGCCTGACCTATTTAATACCTTTTCAGGATTCGTAATCATGCCGTCTGACGCGAAAAAGAAAATGCAGCAGAAGAAAAAGGAAGCTGCAAAAGCCAAACAAAGTGGTAATAAGAATCAAGCCAAAGGCAAACCAGCTGAAAAGGAACCCAGTCCTAGTAATTCATCAGTGAATGGAGAAAATGGTGTGAACGAGATGAGTGCGGAAGGTAATATTTTGAGTGACTCGGAACCCTGAATTTCTATTATGAATTGTTGCTGTAATTCTTAATATGCAGTAAGTTGTATCATTAATATTTGGGAGCTAAGAAACTCTTCTCATCAAATGTCTTGAGGTCATTTTTCTCGAATATTTCATGCTTAATTTCTTCAATGATTAATGAAAACTAGAGAATTTAACTTGATACCTACAAAAATCAGCAATACTCTCGTAAAAGGGCAAATTTTTGTGAGGATTCAAGCAGTAATTCTTTCTTGTGCAAATGTTTGAATAACATTTTTAAAACGTCTTCCATTCTTACATTTTACCTGTATAATGAACCTATTTATTATACCTTATATAAACCTATTTATTTAGAATTATTGTGTCTTTTCCACTCTAAATATCCCCCACAAAACGATACTTCAGAAAATCTGTAATGTGATTTAATAATTGCAATGATGCAATAATCGTTTTCTTGATTTTTGTTGATGATTTTCATTTCCTTGGCTCATTCTTATTGAATGTTTGCAGAGGCATTGTGTTTAAAGCTGGAGGCTGACGCAAAGCTGAATGCAGAGGCTCGAGCATGTACAGGCAGCTTGGGTGTTCACCCTCGCAGCAGAGACATCAAGATCAGCAATATGTCCATTTCATTTCATGGGCATGAGTTGCTTCAAGACACTACTGTGGAGTTGAATTGTGGAAGGCGTTATGGATTGTTAGGCTTGAATGGAAGTGGTAAGTCATCAATTTTTATGGTCATTTAATGAACCCAAAGATTTTTTTTGTGTTTATTTTTTATTTTATTTTTTTAATTATGAGATTCTTTTCACTTTCTTGTGCACAGAGTTGAGAGAAAGTGATACAAAAAATCAATATTGATGGTAATACACATTTTGGGGGTCTTTGTTACAAAATGGTGTGTGGGTTTTCTTTTTCTCCTTAATATGCAAGAGTACTCTCATCAAACAACACTAGCACCTCATCCACATACAGGATTTGCATGAAAATGAATACAGTGGAGTCTTATTAATATGTTCTTCAAGGGACCAACAAAATTTTTTATCAGAAAAACGTAGTAATGAAAAATATTTACTTTTCCCAATTCTGTCTGAAAACCAAAATTGGGATAACCAATGTATATGTAAATGGCAACAAATATCCACAGGTTGAATTAATTTACTCCTAAAAATTACATTACACACAAAAAAAGCACTCGAAAAAATGCGCATTAACAGAAAAATATTAGAGTTTGCATGAATTTGAAAACTTTATCAACTGTAGTTGTTCTTTTTACCTTGTTCTCCTCTTTCTTTCTTTTTTCCCTCCCATCTTCAAAATTGCATTGTCCACCTCAGTTACGGCATTCATTCCTTTCTGATCCACATAGAAATTCCTGACACATCACTTCACTCTGTCTACAGCTTCAACCACTTCCTATAAAGAACTGGTAAAGGGCCTGGTTTGCTATCAGTAAGAGCCCAGAAGTTTAGGCATTTATTGTACCTAAAATAGGCAGGCAAAAAGACATTTATTGTGGCTAAAGTAGAGGTACAAAATCATAGGAAACATTGAAAAATCGCTGTTTAAAAATAATGATTGTAAAAATGTTATTAAAATTCTTCATGTTTTATTCTAAATGTAACACAAAAGCATGTAGGTGAAAGGAAATTTTGTTTGTAATCTTGATTGAACATGACCATTGGTATGATGACTAGGGAACGGACTTTATTGTATTAAAAAAAGCAAAATATATACATATATATGCATTTATTTTTTGTTACAATATGTAAGAAAAAATATAAAACATGTGAAATAAAAATTCGTTATAATGTTTAAAATTCCATTCTTGAACCGTTTTCCGAGTACAGTATGTTGTTTACCAAATCTTAACATGGATTCAGAGAGGCTGAAAGAAAGTTCTACATATACAGAAGCAATTATATGCTAGTTTCATCTGAAATGTATAATACTTTCGTAGTATGTACAATGTTGTTTACGAGGAGCCGCCGCTTAAGTGAATAGAACCATGTAACCTGTGATAGAAAGAGAGAGGGTAAAGGGAGCATTCATCTGACTCCAGAAAAGCAATAAAATAATGACCTGAAAAATATTTCTTATATCGAGTTATGCATGGGATCTTTGAAACATGTGTAAGCTGTGGTTGAAGTTCCTTCTGCTTCACTTTCATCCGCTCCTTGATCCTGTGTACGCGGTTTCCAAGAAGCAGAAGGCACGGGGGGGGGGGGAGTAAGTTTGACAATTAATAGAGATAGTTCGGCATTAATACAAGCACATTGCATGGCTTTGCAAATATTTCAGTAACAAAGTTAGTTTCCAAGAAAAATATTTTGAACACACAAGTGAAATGTTCATTTTTGGCTTATAAATATATTACAATGTAACGAAATATGTAGCAGTAGGTAGAATATGTACAAATATGTCAAATAAAAATGGTTTCAATTCGTTCAGAATCTCGTGTCAAGTTTAAAAAAAATATTAGTGAATGCAGGTATCGTGTCCCTGTAAAAATATGTATTTACATGAAAATCCGTTCCCTAATGATGACTATGAATTTATTTTACTCACAACACTATCTCTACAAAATGCTATTGTGGACTATCATTTGAATCTTGAAATGTTATCAGTGAAAACAGAATTTAGAGATTTCATTCTTTGTGTAATTGCCAGAAGGGAAAAGAGTACAAGAACTGAGAAGGGTATACTATATAACAGACAGCCTGTCCTCAAAAGGGATTGGTAAATCTTAACAATTTTTTGAGCAAATCACACAGCAAAACCTGCATTTACCTTTGCAATTCTAATATTTGCATACTAATGGAGAAAAGTTCTGATTATGAATTTGTATTTTTAAGGAGGTGGCAAGCAATGTTAGGAAAAGGTTTGAAGCAACTCTAATTTAATGCTGTTGAAAATTTTATTTACTCAGTAGAGTGTGTGGGACTTGTTAGTAAATCATATTCCACAGAGAAGAGAATATATGTATATTTTTGCTTATGCATAAAATGTGCACTAAATGTTACACAGGCCATAATGTTAATTACAAACCCAAATCTTCAGTATAATCTGTGTGTTTGTCTGCAATCTACAAAGCATTAAAAAGAGAGATAGTTTCACTGCTTTCAGCCCACTATTATAAAATTATGAAAAAACAAGCCAGGATGACATGTTTCTAGAAATAGACAGTTTCAAAATTTTCTAAAAAACGGCTTCAAATTTTTCCTTTAAATTTCTTTTAAGAATTGAGGAATATAAAGGTAGCGTAGGACCAATTTTCACAATTAACTCTGAATTTTCGAAAGTGGCAAAACTTTTTTTTTTTCTTTCTTCAACTATAAAATAGAAAACAGATTTTTCCTTCAAATGAAATTTGTTGTCCATAAAAAGTTCTTTCATTAAGGTCATAAAGATTTTTTTGAAAACTTTAGTTTTCGTGCAATAGTGCATGCAATATTTGCAATTTTAAAAAATTACAAAAACAAGACAATTTTAAAAAATAACAAGATAATCTCAAAAACTGCTCCAAATTTTTTCTTTAAATTTTTAGTAGTAGTAGTAGTAGTAGTAGTGCCTAATGTACCCAATACGGTAACATAAGAGCCATATTGCTGTATTCTTTTGTGTGTTTTTTAAATTACAAAAATGTAATTGATTTACTTATCTCTCACGTTGCTAATATTTACATTAGAGACTATTTCTTCACATTATTATATGTGAGTACATGTGCTTTAAATAATGTCAAATAAAGTTTCTCGAAAACTCAACAGTTTTCTGTTAAAATGAGCTCAAAATTCCATATTTTTAGAAATGTCCAAATGCCATTTTCTGAAAAATTGCTCCAATTTGACAACTTTTAGAAAATAATCTTAGATTGTTTATTATATCACACTATGCAAACAATTTTGCTAATTTTCTGTTTACTGCTAAAATTACAACAAGAATCGAAGACAAGGTTGAAATGTGGGGGGGGGGGAATACAATAGACTGCCATAATGCTATCATCTGTCAGATTCATTTCACATGGCTTCTGTGATATCACTTGTATGTAAACACGCCATCAGTAGCAGAATATGCCAAGAAAAAAGTTATGTTTTGAAAAAAATGGCCTATAAAGGTGTGCGGTGCCACTATGTACAAATACATCCATCAAAAACACAGAGAAACTGGCCAGGCAAGAGGATGGGGCAAGACCTTAAAGCCAGTCCTCACCAAGAAAGTTGGAAAACTTTACTATGAAAATGTCTGTGCCATTTTGCAGCACAAATAGTTTATCTCCATGAAAGTGAAAAGGTTATAATTTTGCATATTTCACTTCTGATTGGTTTGTGTGTTCTGCAGTTTTGCATCTTTTTGGTTGAAATTTCCTGAATAGAATAGTATCTGACAAGTGGTAATGAAATTTAGTCTTTTATCAATGTTTTCAATATAAATAGTTCGTAAAGTTATATTTTATTTCTAGATTTATATTCTAATCTTAATATCACTTTATCAATTATTTGAGTTATTCTGTACACAATGCAGTTACACATTCTTTTACAGATTACCCATAATAT
The DNA here is from genome assembly GCA_011170035.1 of Teleogryllus occipitalis. Classification (NCBI taxonomy): domain Eukaryota; kingdom Metazoa; phylum Arthropoda; class Insecta; order Orthoptera; family Gryllidae; genus Teleogryllus; species Teleogryllus occipitalis. Next base: position 64,151 of record BLKR01009928.1, read on the forward strand.
TTATAGAGCCCACCTTCTATACTATAATGCTCAGAGATAAAACTATTATGGTGTATGCTCAGAGATAAAACTCATAGTTGATTTCAATGGTACTGAGGTGGTAAGTGTATGAGTAAAGAGAATTTTTCTCTAATGAACAAAAATTAAGAAGTTTAATATTTAGTTCTATCTTTTTATCTGAGATAAGGCAGTGTTTATTATTATGAAAACTGACCAGTAATTTTACTAAGGAAGGAAGATAGGAGTTAATTTTTCCTTTCTCATATACTATTTAAGTGGAATAGGGAAAGTTTTGTAATCCTGAGATAAAAAACTGCAATTTTCAACTGGAAAAACTCCTACAACCTGATCACACATCTTATTTTTGCTGCCAACTCTCCTTCAGATACTGTTCCAAGAATTAAGTCTGTTTTTGAAGAAAACTTAACACAGTATGCAATAAAAAATTACTATGCAAACAAAATTGTTGATCCAGCAGCTGCTTGTTCCAGCAGTTGCAACTGTTGATCCAGCAGCTGCAAAATTGTTGATCCAGCTTACTTGCTTTTGGATGGTCTTTTCTCATTGTGTTCATTCTAATAGATGTGAACATTTGTGGCAATTGTGTAAAATAAAAGTAATCTTCTTTGAAGGTTTTATCGCAAGTTTTTGAATTAAAAAAAAATAGTCGTTTTATTTTTTTAAATATTTCTTAAGGGTTCCAAAACCAATGTGCTTGCTGATCATACAGCCGGCGGCGGCGATGGTGTAGCGGTTAGCGTATCGGACTGTTACACCCAAGTTTGCGGGTTCAAACCTGATCGAAGTTGTGGATTTTTAAGGGCGAAAAAATCCTTCGTATGCCTTCCTTCGGAGGGGAAGTAAAGCCGGCTGTCCCTTGTTAGTACATTTCCTGCATGTAAAAGATCCTCAAGCCTAAATGATGCCTCTGAGCTAAATTCAAATCGCCTGTTTCGTCGCCCAAGTAATACCTTCTTTCTCCCATGGTTGGTGAAAGGAGTGTAACGAAATTGGCGTGGTCAGACAGAAGAGCAGGCCTCATGACCTGAGTCTCGCCACGTAAAATAAGGCAAATTCAATTCAATTCACAGCCTTTGTTAATAAATGTAATTGGTAAAAAATTTCAAGGGTTTAATGTGTTAATTCATTCATTATGCGTCTGAAAATGTTTTAGTTCCATATTCTATCAATTTACTATTTTTAATTCAGTGATATAATGTAGTTTAATATCAACAAAAATTATGCATAAACACAATTTTTTGACACTAAGATTATTTTGATATATATGTAATTGCATCTTGATTTCATGTTGCAAAGCAAACGTAAATTTAATAATATGTATTTTTATTTTTTCTAGGAAAATCAACGTTGCTTTCAGTATTGGGTAATCGTGAAGTTCCTATCCCAGATCATATTGACATATTCCATTTAACTCGAGAAATGCCCGCTTCAGATAAAAGTGCTCTGCAGTGTGTTATGGAAGTTGATGAGGAGAGAGTAAGATTAGAAAAGCTGGCTGAAGAGCTTGTTAGTTGTGAAGATGATGGTAAGTTTTCCTACATTATTTGTAGATCCTTCCATGTTCTGTGATTGGAAAAGTTTTAATTTCAAACTGCTGGGAGATGAGAACCGGGTCTGTCATGACATCTTCTGACGAGTGGTGGATACCTCAACAGTATCTCAATGTATTCTTCCTGCCATTTTTTTGATGTGTACTCTTTGTGAAATGTGTTTCAGTTTAAGCCCCCAAAATTGGAAAGGTCACTGATACAAATTGTGTGACTTCATCGTGATGTGAAAAACAACACCAACACGGACGTTTTTTGTACAGGTTTATTTACAATGACTGTATATTACAATGTTTATTTATGTACTCCTCTGGAAACTACCGCTGCACTCCCATTCCTGAGGCAAGCCGCCCCAGCCTGACACAGAGTACCCTAGCATGCTAACCTGGGGACTCTGTCCCATGGCAACATGTCACCCTTGCAAGCCTGAGATCACCCCTTCATGGATCAGCCAAAGTGCCTCCACACCAGGTTTCAGCCCAAACTCGAATGCATACAGTTTCCTCCACTAGCCTCTATTGCGAGACCTCCCACGCGGAAGACCCACGGACTGCGTCACCTCATTACATAGTTTTGGGGCTGGTCGCAAAATTGTGTCGACCGTCGGCTGCAGACGATCTGATCTCACACATCACTCTGGCTAGCTGATCCCAAGATGTTTCCAGATAAGCCCCCGACAGCCTGCACCCTCCAAGTCAACCGGTTCGGTTGCACCTCCAGCCCAGCACCTGGACCACCCCCTCCCACATGTTGGCCCGTGCCTTGTGCGGTCCGATGACTAAAAAATGCTACTCTGTTACAATTGTATCAGTGACCTTTGCAGCATAATATCTGTGAAAAAATAAAGCCACTTGCAGAGTAATATGGCATGAAATCTTGAAACATACTCATGGGTCGTTATAACTTTGCATGTAATGATTTCTATGCTTTTTTTTCGTTAAAATTTGTAGAATCCCAAGAGCGGCTCATGGATGTATACGAGCGGCTTGATGATATTAGTGCTGATACAGCCGAGACCAGAGCTGCATGGATCCTTCATGGTCTAGGCTTCAGCAAGGAAATGCAACAGAAGAAGTGCAAGGATTTTTCAGGTGTGTGTGTGGGTGGGGGGTTGTTGTTGTGTTTTTTGCTTGGTTTCAAACTACTGAGGCTACATTCATTTCTTGTATAACCTAAAATATCTTTCATTTCCCAGGTGGTTGGAGAATGCGCATTGCTTTGGCTCGAGCACTGTATGTGACCCCTCATTTACTGTTGCTTGATGAGCCTACCAACCACTTGGATCTGGATGCATGTGTGTGGTTGGAGGAGGAACTTAAAACGTAAGAGATACCTGCTGTTTGTTTGAGCATTAAAAGTTTTTGTACGATTGGGTACATGTGAAGATTGATAGCTAATAATATAAAGAATTTAAAAATAATAAGCTTTATCGGATTTACCGTAGTGAAAGTCTTCAAAACGCAGTGAAGTGCTTTGGCTTTCGTTGTTCCTGATGAGTTGATAAAAATGCATCTTTCTTCATATTGAGATTCATTGCAGATAGTTAAAAAATCTTCCATTAAAAATGGCAATTTTCTCTCACCATTGTAAATCATTAAATTACTTTAAGACCGTGTTGCACAATAACAATTTATTTCCTGTGAACATTTGACACAAGAAATATTTTGGGGTCAAAAATAATACTTGACGTTTTGAAAATATCCAAATTTTAGATAATGAACAAAGAAAACATTTCAGAATTGCTTCTCTAACTTCAAATATACAACTAACCTTTACTATGAATTCCATGTTACAAAACAGCCTGTTACAAATATTTGCAACAACCTACTCTCCGAAGTAAAAATGGTCAGACTTAATTCTCTCTTGTAGTTAAATATTCCTTATTAATCCAGCCCCTCCCCCTTTGGGCTATCCCTCCTCAGAGAAAGAAATAACAATATACCATTAAATTTTGGACACTTTGTTGACTAGTTGTTAAATTTAAATTCTATAATTTCTTAAGAAAAACAAAATGAAGAGTCTTAAATTTAAAATATTTTGATTTTACATATTACTCATTGTTGTGATTTGAATGCTTTTCGTGTAACTGATTTCCGTTATATTTGCCACCATTGCGGCGGCGATGGTGTAACTGTTAGCGTATTGGGCTGTTATACCCAAGTTCACGGGTTCAAACTCAATCGAAGCCATGGATTTTTAAGGGTGTAAAAATCCTTTGTACGCCTTCCTTTCGAGGGAAAGTAAAGCCAGCTGTCCCATGTTAATAGATTTACTGCATGTAAAAGATCCTCGAGCCTAAATGAAGCCACTGAGCTAAATTCAAACTGCCTGTTTCTTCGCCCAAGTAATACCTTCTTTCATCCCTAGTAGGTGAATTGAGCGTAATGAAATTTGCGTGGTCAAATGGAAGAGCAGGCCTTATGGCCTGAGTCTCGCCACGTAAAATAAGGCATTCATTCATTCATTATAATGTTCAATATAACGACAATCTCTACTTGTTTCTCTGACTGCAAGTACAGCATGGTAAATTTCTTTCATCTTCCATCCAAACAAGATCTTCCAAATTAATGTGTGTAATTATGCCAAAATATAAAAACCACATCAGCAAGAACGATTTATTTTTTCTGCTACTGTATTACATAATTGATTGTACCATAACTTCAAAATATCACGAGTATGTATTAATAATATTATAAGGAGTTTTATGTGAAAAGTAAAAGTTATTTAAAAATTTATTCATATTATAAATACTTCACATTTCATTTTAGTAAATTGAATGCCTGAAGATAGGAATATAACCCTGGTTCAGATTTCCGAGATGTTTGTTGCTTACAATGAGGACAAGAAAAATTAAAATTAAGTTACAATGTATTTTTTTATTGAGTGATTGTTTTAAAAAAGGGACTATCGTTGTCTTAAGACAATTTTATTTAGATATAATTATAATTTTAAAAATAGTATTCATGACTTTTCAGCTATAAACGAATTTTGGTGATAATATCTCACTCTCAAGACTTCCTGAATGGTGTATGTACAAACATAATTCACATGGACAAAAAACGTTTGAAATACTACACTGTGAGTCAACAAAAAAATGAAGATGGTTCTTTTATATAACTTTTGACATAAGTAGCAAAAAGTAATGAGATTTCATTTTAGGGTAACTATGATGCCTTTGTGCGAACTCGATTGGAGCTACTGGAAAATCAAATGAAGCAATATAACTGGGAACAAGATCAGATAGCTCACATGAAGGTTTGTATCATGTTCATAAATTGCCAATGTATTTTATTGACACAAGAAAGATCTTCATTTAGTAGAATGCTCAGAGAATGAAATTGTAATTACAATATTAGTTGAGGAGCAAACATTCAAAAAGTAACATGTCCACTTCACTCTTTTCCAACAAAAATCAAAGGGTAGCACAAATTTTACTTTTCAACACCACCTTTAACTCATCAAATAGAGTTCTACTTGATGTTTTATAAGATATCTCACATGGTGTGTGTGTTGTTGTTGTTTTCTCTTTTCTTTTCCTTTTTTTTCTTCTTCTTTCTCCTCCCCTGGAAATAAAAGTCCAGGAAACTTGGAAGAAAACAGAACAACTCAATTTCTGCCAAATGGACTGGTCACCTTTTGAATGTTTGCTCCTCAGTTGTAGTTCTTGAAGGGGTTTGTGGGTGGAGATTAACACATTGTGTTTACTGAGATGTGAAGATGTGATTACCATTTGCTTTTGAAAAACTTGGTATATTCTTAATGAATTAATTATTTTGCTTTGTTACGATTAAATTAGTGATAAATGTATTTTATTTGATAAGATAATGCCTAAATATTTTCCACACAGTCAAAAAGCTTTGAAGAATTCAGAAAACAAAAGCACAGTTGGTGGTTATTTTTGTTTTTTCCATCTAAAGTTTGTGATTTGATCTCTGGTTCCCCTCCACATTCTGAAACCATCTTTCTCTTCTGATGGTTCTCTTTCCAAAAAGTCACTTTCGTGTGTTACTGCATTCCAAAAATGACTTGAGTCTTTTTATTATTATAAGCAATGTCTTGCTGACATGACAATTCTGGGCAATTGTTCTATTGATAGTACGATCCTGTCTCTCTCCTTTCTTTGATAACGAAACGTAAACGGTCCTCATCCAGTCATCTGATCACTTTTTCAATATCAGATTGAAAAGCTCTCGAGTGTTGTCCAAAATCACATCTCTTGCATTGTTGTCAGTTCAATAGGAATGATATCTGGTCCAGATTTTTCATTCTTAAATTGTTTAAATGTTTCATTTTTCACTATTAAAGATAATCTTAAATTCAGCTGTAATGTTCATCAATCCTTAGTTCCCCTTCATATATTTGTTGAGTATATTCCTCCCATTATGTTATAATCTGTTCAACCACTTTAGAGATAATTTTTATACATTGCTGCATAATTATATGGGGGGGGGGGGGGGGCTTGATTGATTAGTAAAAATGATTCGCATTCATTTCATGAACTTCAGCTAACTTGTGCTAGAGCTATGGTGGTCTCTAGTAGGGAGTATTTGCATGGCATAGTGTTCAGCAATCAACTGAAGTCTCGCAGCATGCACAAAAGTGATGTGAAACTCAAATTACTCTTGTGCAAAAGATTGATAGTGCTGTTGATCGTTATAAATCTTTGCCATCTAGAAACTCCCTATTATTTTACACTTCAAATCTTCTATTTAAAGTAAGTAAAGATGTTTGATCTTCTCCCTTTTGAACAATTCTCACAGCTCTTCTTTCAGTGGAGCATCTCCAATTCTTCCTTTCTTTTTTTGGAACAAATTCTTTGGTTGTATTTGGCTTGGCTTGGCTAGCTTGGCTTCGCTTTGCTTTGCTTGACTTAAGCTTTGTCTCTTCATATAATTAATTAGTTTCATAAAATTTATATAACTTAGAAAACTAATAATTTTTGCTATTGAGTATGTTTTCACATCTGTTTTTAAATGTCATTTAATCTTGAAACTTAATAACTTGTGAGGTAGATAATTTAGTTTGTCAACAATCAGTTTAATAGAATAATCGCCAGGATGTTTGTCAGGTTAAAACTGTGTAGATAATTTCAAGATATGTTCTCTCAGGTGGATATTGTGATTCCTGTTAATATATGTTGTAAACTTAGGATTGAATATTCCTTTTTTAATATTTAGGTTGTTTCCTTATTCCTTTCGTTAAATAGTGAGAGTTAAATTTAGCTTCATTAAATTTTTTTAATGAATCGTATTTTTCAAATCAATTTATTAGTTGTTAATTCTTGGTACATTGTATACCTGAACAAATTTCATGATATAAAAATTGGTCCCATCTAATGGAACAAAGGTCAAGGAAAAGGGAAACCATAGATGAAGGATATTCAGGGTCATTCTTTTAACTCGCTATCTATGTCTGGGAACACCTGCTCTTGTGGTTCTTCGGTAACAGCATATCCGCATCACCAACCAAGATAGTTGTGGCTGGCATGTGAGGACTGTAGAGGAAGAGATGAGAGTCAGGTCATAAGCTGCAGTAATTTTCCTGTTGTGTGTTGTTCCCATTGAAGTTTCGTGACAGGTTTGCAGCTCAAAACCCAGAATCCATTCAGACTGAGCGAGGTAAGGCAGGGTAGGGTGGGTAGAGCTGGGTTGGGCTGGACTTGGACATGAGTGCGCAAATAAAACCTGTTTCAGCAATTCTGTCCAGAATGCTCTAGAAATAAGTGATATTAAATCTATGAAGGGAAGTAATGACTGATTTATCAATTTATTAGCCTCAAATAACAATAATTATTAGTACCATATTTAATAATGGCCAGATCGGAGAGAAATTAGAAAGATATCTCATGTAACATAATCATCAAGCTCATTGTTTATAATAATAATATTAATATTATTATTATGATTATTATTTACATTTCACAACCTGTTCAATTGCAAGCTAATAATACTATAGGAATGTTTCCCTCATTTCACAATTGCCAACTCATTGTTGGGTAGCTAGTTAGCTACTTAGAGTAAATAATGTTTCAAATGGTTTTTGACTGTTTAAAGAGAGCAACTGGGCATATACCAGGAGATCTGGGCTCAAGTCCCAGCTGGAGCAGTTAATTCTTTCAACTGCCTAATATTATTTAATAGTCTATTCCAGCGCACCTTTTGATCAAATGTTTGCATCCTTGAAATTAAACAAAGAAGATGAAAACAAATCTTAATAAAATGAAAATTAATATTTATTAACATATTAACAAGTAAATTAATAATTCTTGAAAATAAAAAGATTAAAATATAATGGGTACTTAAAATAACAATTTTAGCTATTCTTCTTTCCTAAACAACAGTTCTTATGGGAATGAATGAAATGAGAAAGAATGACTGCCCCAGAACAGAATAATTGCTTTCTCTTTCTTCGAACTAAAATAGCTACATTCCCCCACCCTCAAACCAGAGGGCATATGACTGCTGGAGGTTCACTAAAAGTGAAAGAGATCCCGAAAGCAATTCACGTGGTTTTCAAATTGTCACATAAAGAGGAGGTGCTCCCTGCCATTGGTTGTAAGACCTTCCAAAAGTGCACATTGGAGGAAACGAGAAAAGAGAAACAAAATACTATATTTGGAACTAATGCTGAATAAATCCATGTATATTTTGCTCTGTTTGTTTCATAGAACTACATTGCACGGTTTGGTCATGGATCAGCCAAACTAGCACGCCAAGCTCAGAGCAAAGAGAAGACTTTGGCCAAGATGGTTGCCCAAGGTCTGACGGAGAAAGTCATCAGTGACAAAACAGTCCATTTCTATTTTCCTTCCTGTGGGACAATCCCACCTCCAGTCATCATGGTGCAGGTACTCTTCAGAGGGCTTTCTTACACATTTCTCTTGGGAATATTTTATTATAATATGTCAGCAAATGCGTCTTCAAAATTGACAAAAAAACTAAAGTTTAAAGACTGGTTACTGAAGTTTATCTCAGTAAGAACTCTCCTTTTGTAATATGTATCAAGAAAATTTAAATAATTATATAAGATTTCTAATTAAAAGAAGCTCTAATGTTTTTATTCTAAATTATATTGTTTCAATAAACTTAAGAAGTCTTTTTTATCCTTTCATAGAACGTAAGTTTTCGCTACAATGAAAATACTCCACAAATTTACAAGAATTTGGAATTTGGAATTGATCTGGATACTCGATTAGCACTTGTGGGTCCAAATGGTGCTGGCAAGAGTACACTGCTCAAATTGCTCTATGGAGAGGTAAGAAAACTTTTTGTAAATTTTTCTTTTGAGCTCTAATTCAAAGTTAATTCACTGTTATTTCTTTCATAATAATACCCAAGTTAGTCAAATATTGAATTCCTTCTATTCTCTTCACAGCTTATACCAACTGAGGGAATGATAAGAAAGAATTCCCATTTACGAATTGCTCGCTACCATCAACATTTGCATGAACTGCTAGATCTGGATTTGTCTCCTTTGGAGTACATGATGCAGTCTTTTCCTGAAGTTAAGGAGAAAGAAGAAATGAGAAAGATTATTGGCCGATATGGTCTTACTGGAAGACAACAGGTAAGATTTGGGAGACCAAAGATGCAGTCTTCTCAGGTTGCAGCATTTTTAAGATGCTTGAATCTGTCTATTTTACTTCAATTTGGGGTCATTGTCTGGATTTCCTTCATGTAGCATTGTGATTATTTACAAGTGGATTGATATTGATTTAAAATTATCAAAAGGGTGAAGATATTTTAACTCCTCCGATATTGAGACCAGCTATTGAATTGAAATGATGCCTTATTTTACGTGGTGAGACTCAGACTATGAGGCCTTCTCTTCCGCCTGAACAAACAATTATATGCTTCTTTCACAAACTAGAGGAGAAAGAAGGTATTACCTAGGCGAAGAAATAGGCAATTTGAATTTAGCTCAGAGGCTCAATTTAGGCTTGAGGATCTTTTACTTGCTGTAAGTGTACTAACATGAGAGAGCCGGCTTTACTTCCCCTCGGAAGGAAGGTGTACAAAGGATATTTTTGCCTTTAAAGATCGACGGCATCAATTGGGTTTGAACCCGCAAATGTGGGTGTAAGAGTCCGATACGCTAACTGTTACTCCATCGGCAACCGCTATTGGACAAAATGATCGACTTGTAAACATTACATGGAATTAAAAGAAGTATAAATTCATCCAATGAATTTATTTGCAGACTCAACTAGACTTAACTATAAACTGCTGAAAACGCAGCTGTGTGACCTCATAAGCACTGAATTTCTATTAAATAATGACCTTCCAATAAATGTGAATAATATATGTGAAAAATTCATAGATAAATACTGTCATTTATTGTCCTGCAACACTCCTCCAAAGAATGTGAAGAAAATGGGTTGAATATGGTGGATTAACTGTTTGGTTGTACAACTAGCTAGAAGGAGACATTGGGTTGGGAAAACTTTCAAGAGGACCAGTCTGAGTGATAATTTTGCAACCCACAAATCATTTGAACACCCTTGAAATGATGTCCAGATGCTTGAGTTAGAAATAGAAGGGAAAGGTAGCTTACAGTGGTGGTGAACAACTCCGTGCTTTTATACTAAGACAAATTTGATTGAAATTTTGGAATTCAAGAAGAAATTGCTTGGTCACAACCTTCTGGAAGTTCAAGAAGAAATCTGCAAGAAGCTCCTGTGCATTTCTCAACCAAAAGATATTGTCAACTCTGAAACAAAAATAAGTTTGCTGGCTTTGATGTTTACTTCAGCTTTTATTACAGTTAAAATAAAAATTAAATGCTTTGTACAAAGTTTTAAGAAAGCTGATATATTATTCAGGAATATTTCAATGTCAAGATTGACCTGGACCAATAACTAATTTTCAGAAGAAAATTTAGATTGCTGGCTGTGAGACTAGACTCCTCCTGTGTGGACATTTAATTACATCATGTGTTTTTAATAAAACTTAACTTTTTATTAATGTTATGTTTGGATAATAAATTAACAAAAGCATAACTTGACGCAAAGTTCCAAAACAAGGTGGCATTTCACTTTGTTTATTGTGTACTTTGTATTTTTTTGTGGTGACATTGGTTGTGATGAAATACAAGGTAATACTAGCAAATGAAGTTGGTATTTTATTGTGAGTTTACTTCTTTGTTGAAATAAGAGATTAAGAAAGGAGACTAAGTTGCAGAGAAATTATAGGTCTATCTTACTAACAAGTACAGTGGAGAAGCTCCTGGAGAGAATTCTTAGAATAGCCCATAAACGATGATCTCATACCAGGTACATTCAAATCCATGCTCCGAAACAGGGTAGTGGAAATCAGGCAACTTTATGCCCTTTTATGCTTACTGCAATATTAATGTTGAGAGGCTCCAAATGAAAATATTGACAATATTGACTGAACATTTGGGGGTCATGAATCGTGAAGTATAACATTCAAAACATGAATGAGATCTTAATCAGGGCCACTGATAAGACTTCATCAGCCAGTTCCAGAGGTTCATCTTCAAAGCTTCAGAGGACATCATCTGAAGCTTTCAACTGTAGCTTGGTGACAGTTCCTCAGCAGAGTTCTCAACTATTGGAACTTCCCTTCCTCCATGTTATTGTGTTTTGACAAAAATGGTTGAATCATAGAAGTGATGACATTATGAACTGCTGTAATTGTGCAACTCAGTAAAGGAGATTATCGATAGTGATAGGGTTAATACTAAATTCAAGTCAGGATGTGTTTAAAGTCATTTTTCTTGCAAATGGTGTGAGTGGAGACACGTTACATGTGTATCAGCTTTGGCTACAGATGTTAAACAAAATAAGTAAAATATTCTTAATTCCCTTGGAAGTTAAAATAACTGTAAAATTCCACAAATTCTTTTCTTTGCAATCAAGATGTAAGGAAATGACTAAAGCAGAATACAAAATGTGAATCGATGGGCTGAAGTTACTGAAATATCCAACTATTGACAATGTGTGTGAAAATATGCCCTTCCAAACTTCATAAAACTGTTCCAGTCTAAAACATTATCAGGTTAAAGGATTAGGTCATGAGGAATAGATTATCCAAATATGGTAAAATCCCACTCTAGTGATTGTTATGCTGTGGGATGAGTATGTAACAACAGTTGTTCATTTATTATTTAATCAATTTTAGACGAGTAATGTTTTACAGCCACATCCATGTTTGTAAAAAATGGAGGAATTTGCATGTAATCTCATTTTAACAAAAATATTTATTCATTTAAATGTTTACAACTAACAATAATAATTATTTCAATACATGTTTTTTTTCTCTAGTTTTCTTTTCCACAAATTATAGGTCAAGAATTCTGAGGCATGGCCTACAAATCTCTTAAGGGGATGTTTTCTCCTCTGTGCCTAAATTGAATTTCATCTAACTCTTGGCCCCTCTTTTTGAATAGGTTTGCCCAATTAGACAGTTGAGTGATGGGCAGCGTTGTCGGGTGGTCTTTGCATTCTTAGCTTGGCAGGCTCCTCATCTTCTTCTACTTGATGAACCTACAAACCATCTAGACATGGAAACTATAGATGCATTGGCTGATGCCATCAACGATTTTGAAGGAGGCATGGTCCTTGTCTCTCATGACTTCCGTCTCATCAGTCAGGTAAGATATTGATTCATAATTATTTTTCTTTCCCCCTACACTTCACTTTCCTCTTTCTTTATTTCATTCATTCATTTATGTATTCATTAACACTTCATCATCATTGTAAGGGTGGCCAGCAAACCTGGAATCCTTGAAAACCGGGAAAAAATCTGGAATTTAAAAAAGCCTGGAAGAACTGAGAAAAAAAAACAGGAATTTGATTTGAAAACCGGGATTTTCTGTTATTTTCAGATTTTCCCCCCAACACTTAGCCCAAATTCATATACAGCATCGTATTCAGTAAAGCGCAGAATACAGCTCAGTACATGATAATGGCGAGTGTTAAAATCAAAGTATGTATGAGAAGTGTCGCATGTTTTCTTGAGAATTGCGAAGTTCTTGACTTGCACATAACACAACTTCAAACACTGCCACTTATATAGGTGCAACATGGGTAAAGTACCTAGCACCCCATAACACCTACATGGTTGCCTGGGGGTTGCACGTGCATGGATGAGATATTTGCGGAATAAACGTCTCACCAGGAACTGAATAGCTGACTTTCGATTAGTTTTTTTTATTATTTATTAACATTACTACAATACATGTAAGTTTGAGTTTTGATTAGTGTCGCGCCTATTTGGTGACATCGGTGGTACCTCTTTACTAATTTTTCGATTGAAACGTCCATGTTATTAGTCTATGAACAGGAATTTTAACATCTTTTGTAGAAGAGCGTGGTCAAAGCTATCTTTGCTTATAGCCTACACGGAGATTAAGAGTGACAGTGTCCGAATTGACAGGGAGCATGAAGAAAATAAACATGCGAAGATCTTGATGGGGTTGTGCACCAGGAAATCCGAGTAGACCCAATTTCTGTCGCTGCATTGTTTCCCTAAGGCAGCGCAGGTAATAATATGAAATTAAAGTTAAAATATTGGTATAAATTTCTGGTATTCAATTTATCCAATTTTTCTTTCATCTAAAATATTAGAAATAGTGCTAATATAATCCAAACAAAACCAATTGAAACAAAGCCCCTCTGGAGAATACCAGCATTTATATTGATAGTCAGGAACTGTAGTAATTTCAAACTTGTATAAATGAAACATACTATAATCAGCAATCTTGAATCTTGAAGTTAAGAAGTAATTTGTTAGTTCGAGATTAATTTTCACCTATCTACTTTCTTTTATAAGAACAGCAACAGCTTTCAAAAAACATCTCCAATTATGTTTACAAAGTGCAGTAAATTTGGAGTGGGTGACTGTCACCAAATTACACAAAAAATACTCAATTTTCGAAAAATTCAACATGATCGTTTTTGTAGAACTGTTTTTGATTATTGTATTTCATTTAAACTAGAGGTGCTACTGAATGGCACAGACTTTCTCATAGTAAAGTTTTCTAATTTCCTTGGTGTGAACTGGTTTTACTGTATACCCCATCCTCTTGCCTGTTGCCATTTATCGTCGCACTAAGAACATTTTTTGAACATTTTCTCAACTTTCCGGTTTCGTAATAGTAGAACCAAAATATTACTTCAAGAATATTAAAGAAGAGTAAAACCTCATCCTAAATAGAAATCTTCATTAAAAAATTTGAAGCCGTTTTTAAGAAAATGGCGATTAAACATTACTGTAAATGCAAAATTTGAAGCTCTTTTTGATTCTCAGTTTAATTTTTGTTTCTCAGTTATCGAAAAAACTGGCAAATCAACCAACATGAGACCTGCAGCATTCTTTTAAGCATCCTTTACACTATCAAAGGTCCAAATTTAATCCAAACAAATTATGAAAATAGAATAAAAATTGTTGATGCTGTCTTTGAAAAAAAAAATGTTGAAACAAAATTAAAAATTGTGTGTATTTCACACAGTTACGTGAAAAGTACTCAAATTTTTGAAAAATTTTATTTGACCTTATTTCAAAATTTATCGTTAAGGAACAGATTTCATTAAGGGAAAAATCTCTATCTTTACAATTGTAGCTGTAGGAAGATACCAAAAAATGTTGAACTGTGCAATTTTCCGAAAGTCAGGGTTTTCAACGAACATGAGACCTGCACTATTCTCTTAAACGACCTTCACACA